>PVHT020000034.1:2310235-2321795 GCA_004024745.2 Catagonus wagneri
CTAAAAAGACACAATGAACCTTCTTACAGAACAGACAATGACTCACAGACTTTGGAAAACCTCGGTTTTTCAAATAAGACAATCTGGGGGGGTGGGGGGATGCACTGGGGGTTTGGGATACAAAATCTGTAAAATTGACTTGTGATGATTTATGCACACCTATAATTGAAATAAAATCCATTAAGAGAAAAAAAAAGAAGAAGTATTTATTGAGTGTTTACCATAGCTGAGACAGGCCTTGTTCCAGACAATAGGAAACAGCTGTAAACAAGACAGACAATGCTAGCCCTCCTGGAGCTGACATGCAGCAACTATGCCTTTCCAATTAGGAGGCCTTATGTTCTCAAAACAGTTCTACAAAATGGCATATTCTGAGTACATGACCCTAAAGCTTAGGCCGGGGAAAATCTGCCATGAGGTACAAAGGTTGATAATCAACACGCAGATAAGCGAGTTGATTGGGACTTAATTACTCATTTACCAGCACTCTTCAAAGAGAGGCCAACCTTGTCCTTCTTTTCCCATGGGAAAGCACAGGCAAACGACCAAAAACAACGGAAAGATGGGAGGAAAGCAAATCTCAATCATCCTACCTTAGTAATCAGTAGCCATAAATGTTTTATGGGGCCACTTATGAATATAAGCCAAGATACCCAGGGGAACAAATAAATAAAGGCGTAGACTTAACAGGAAAACAGGGCTAGACTCAATGCAGAAACTTCTGGGTGGGGGATGGGGATGACCCTGGGCAGGCTAAGACCTGACCCTGCTTACCTGCTCTATCATTTGTCGGACCTTCCGCTGCTGGCTCTTAAGCATGTCATCCAAGTGGTGGATCTTCTCCCGCAATCCAGCCACTTCCTTTTCCAGGTTAGCAGCCCTAGGGATTATGAGAGCAAGGGAAAAGATGCTTTCTCCACCCAGTCGCAGTAAGGCCTTTGGGCTCGGGGGGCTCTGGTCAGGTGTGATTCCCTCGGCCCAATTTCCCTGTGCTCTGCTGGGCGGGGTGGGTGCTGGGCTGCCTTAGAAGAACACATTGGAAGCATCACGAGAGATCTAGTCCAAATAACACGACAGGGGCTCAGAAAGGTAAGAAAGGAAAAAAAAAAGTAAAGAAAGGTAAGAAAGGATAAGTCGTTGTGCATAGTTTTCTGGGTAAAACTCAATCCAACAGGTAGATGTTCCAAGGAAGCAGTTCTTAGGTTAACAAGAGAAAGGCTTTCTCGGTATGAGAGTTGTCAGAAAGTGGACTGCTTCAGAGTTCCTGTAGTGGCTCAGTGGTTAATGAACCCGACTAGCATCCATGAGGATGCGGGTTCGATCCCTGGCCTTGCTCAGTGGGTTAAGGATCTGGCATTGCAGTGACCTGTGGTGTAGGTCACAGACTTGGCTCAGATCTGAAGTTGCTGTGGCTGTGGTATAGACCAGTGGCTACGGCTCCGATTTGACCCCTAGCCTGGGAATCTCCTTATGCCACAGGTGCGGCCCTAAAAAAGAGACCCAAAAAAAAAAAAAAAAAAGAGAGTAGACTGCCTCATGTAATGAGTGACTCATTCCTGGAAAGATTCAAGTAGGAGCCGGCATTAAGATATCCTGGACTATCAAGCCATTGGCAGGGATTTTCTATCAAGAGGGAGACAAGATTTGAGGACCCTTAAAGCCTCTTCACAAAGTATGTTTCTAAGTCTTCTGCTTTCCCAGACACTGCTGTTTCTTTTGCATCTTCTAAGCAAACCAGGCCAAGATCTCCAGAGGCCAGGTGGCTGGGAGAGCGTCTAGGAATGGAACTCTGAAGAACTACTGGCACCCATTACCCTCTAGGTCTGTCTGAGGAAGCAGACGAGTGCCTGCTGCTAGAAGGTGGGCCTGGTGGACACGAAATCTGAGCCCCCCAACTCAACCTTCCTAAACTTCAAACATTCTTAAGTTTCTACCCTCAGCTCTCCAGGGTCCTATTTCTTAGTCTCCTTCTATTTAGAAAATCAGCATCGGAGTTCCTGCTGTGGTGCAGTGGGTTAAGGATCTGGTGTTGCTGCAGGTGTGGCTCAGATTTGATCCCTGGCCCAGGAACTTCCATATGTTGTGGGTGCGGTCAGAGGGAAAAAAAAAATATCATTTATGATGCATAGATATCATCTGCCATTCCCAAGTCAGTTTTGTTTGTTTGTTTGTTTGTTTGTTTTTAGGGCCGCACCTACAGCATGTGGAAGGTCCAGCCTTAGGGGTCGAATTGGAGCTGCAGCTGCCCGCCCACAGCCATAGCAACTCTTGATCTGAGCCACATCAACAACCTACCAGCAGCTCTCAGCAACACTGGATCCCTAACCCAGTGATCGAGGCCAGGAATCAAACCTGCATCCTCATGGATATTAGTCGGGTTGGGTTCGTTACTGCTGAGCCACAACAGGTACTCCCCCAAGTCAGTTTTAGATTATTTGGTTTTTCTGTTTCTCCTTCTCCTTCCATTCAGTCGCCTACCCATGAGTACCTCCACCGATGAGGAGGGAGTGCTGAGTAATTTAAAACAATTCTGCTATCAATTCTGAAGGAAGGCTACAATAAAATGTCTGCATTTTCTGTGCCAGGCAGGCCTAGATGGAGGTTATCCCAAAGTAAAGAAAATGCCGCCAGCAGACTGAGGGGTCCAAGAAGGCAAGGACTGTGTCGGCCCACCTAGAAATTCCTAAGAAAGCCCTTCAGGTAAGGTCTGTTGAATTTAGAAAGGTCCCTCTTATACAACGAAGACCTGACAATATGCTAATGGTAAATCCGATTTATCATTTGAGATCTAATATATTAATTGCCAACAACATAAAGGAGTTCTAAATTTGCAAAGGTCCTAGAATGGTTCAGTCTTTGCTTTGTAGGTTTCACTGGTCTGGGGCTGTGAATTTGTAAAACCCCCTAACTCTGGACTAGAAAGGCTCTCAGAGATCCCCCACATGCCTCTGCTGACAGGTGGGTCTCAGCTTCTGAGTCGGTTTGGATGAAAGATGTTCAGTGTCTATCTACGAAGCTGCTCATTGTATTTTAAGGAGCACAACTTGGGAGGGAGTTATTTGATTTTACCCTCAGATAGTTTATAGTTGGCTTTTGCTTCGGGGGGAGTGAGTGATGATATAATGATACCACTTCCGGAGTTCCCGTCGTGGCTCAGCGGTTAACAAACCCGACTAGCTTCCATGAGGACGAGGGTTTGATCCTTGGCCTTGCTCAGTGGGTTAAGGACCCGGCACTGCTGTGAGCTGTGGTGTAGCACAGCTGGGATCCCATGTTGCTGTGGCTGTGGTGTAGGCCGGCAGCTACAGCTCCAATTCAACCACTAGCCTGGGAACCTCCATATGCCTCAGGAGTGGCCCTAAAAAGATTTAAAAAAAGAAAAAAAGATACCGCTTCCACAGCTCATGTAACAATCACAGAACGACGTGTGCTGCAGCGGCAGATGCTTTACCAGCTCCCGCCTGACCCTGGCTCTAAAACTATGAAAGCCTTTTCTTCAGGTTATTACTCCGTGGAAAATGATCTCCTTGGAGATGGCAGCTTCCCAAACAGTATCTCCCCGGGCAGGGCCCCACCCTGAGCAGCACCTGGTGAGTCAGAGCTGGAAGATCTGACATCAGCACCAGCTTCCTCCCCAGGCCTGTGCCCTCCCCTCCCTGCACCCCAACCTCACAGCCAACAAGGGCCCTTACTTTTCTTGTTCTGCTCGGCAGTCACTGTTCTTGCCCCGAAGTTCCTCCAGGGCTGTCTCCCCTTCCCTGACCTTCGCCAGTAATGCCTGATGCTCCTGGATGGGCCAAAGGAAAGAAAATCTAGGATGAGGAGACGGCAACAGTTTCTGCGTTCGGGGTGAGATGGGCACTAGGGCCGGGACTCAGCCCCCACTGGGCCTGGGACAGCTGCCAAGGAGCAGCAGGCCAAGCTGGTCTGATGGGGCGCCCGCCCCTGTGGGGAGAACCCTTCCCGCCCTCAGCACAGAGAAACTTCTCAGCCTCACCCAGCTGCCTGGAGGGAGAGTCTGGCCCTGCATTATCCAGGCCCACCTGCCAGCTATGGCTACCAATCCCCGAGAAACCAGGCTGAGTGGATCTTTAAGAATGGTCTTCAAAGGCCAAAGAGCAGCTCTGCAAGAACCCGCCCAAAACGGAGATGGGTTCAACCTAAAGGTATTTGCCAAAGGAAGCCATGAAATGTGCTTTTCTGGAACTGCTCAGAAAAGGAGCGTTTCTGCAACCATCTCACTCAAACTTGGGGCACCTCTGGCCCAGGAATCTGGGCACTGAAGAGCGAGGCTCCAGTTACCGTCTCCATCCCCAGCAAGCGCCTCTGCAGCTCCTCAGCTTCCGCCTCCTTCTGCTCCACTCTGTCCTCCGCTCTCTGAAGGGCCACGTGACTCTGTTCTGCTTCCCTCTGGTACCGGCTGAGTGTGGCCTATGACACAAGATGCGTTAAGGGATGCGTTAAGGGTGTGGAGGGGCAGACATGGATAAAAACCTTGGAAAAGAACCCAGGAATCTGAGTGCAGCGATGGGAGGAGGGCAGCAACCCTGATGAGCACCATCTGCCATTCACTGCTCTGGAACCACTCAGGAGACAAGCACATCAACTCCATTTCCAGGGCTAACTGGCACATAGTTGCTAATCTCTACTCTAGAGTGACATCTGGAACCCATGAGCACCGCTTTCCAGATGGCTAGCTTTTTCAGCATGCCCACCAGCTCTCCGGTGCCTCCAGGGTTGTGGCTTTCGTCCTAATGCCAAGAATCCAGGGCAGGATACCTCCCCGTCCTTCCTCTGTCTCCCACTCTTCCTCGTCCTCCCTTCCAGACTACTGCAGTCCACATACAAAGGCCAAAATGGCACCCGGAAGGGCTACTGGCACCAGGAAGAATTTGTTCTTTGTCAAATTTGTCTGTCAGTTTGAAAAGGACAGAAGGACACTTTAAGAGTGAAAAAATAAAGAACATGCCTTCTTTCCTCCCATGTGCATCCTGCCAACTCCGAATCACCCTGCAGGTCTCAGCTTAGACATGCCTTCTCCCAGGGAGCCCCTGAACTCAGGAGAGGGGCCCTTCCTTTGTGTGTCCACAGGGGACACACAGCCCTTCCCTCTGGTAGCACTGAGTGGATTTCGCCTGGTCAGCTGTGTGCACCCTCTCCCCTCAGGAGACCATCAGCTTCATGACGGCGGAGACGTTGGGCAGACCTTTCCAGAGCTCGGAAGGGCAGTGGGCGCACACTCACTGCTCTACCACATCATGAATGGAACTGCTGTTCACCCAGTCCAACCCTCTCCTTTCACAACTAAAGGTCAACTGACCTATTCAAGGTCGCTCAGCCACCCAGTTACTTCGTCATTCGTTTCCATGCTTCCCACTTACTTCATAATGACTTCCCGATCGGTTATTAAAAAGGAACCCAGGTAACCTCTGGGAAGCCTGATCAGCCCTGGTCAACACAACACCAGCAACCAGTTTGTCTGGCTCCTCCCAGAGTCATAATCAGGGAGGAGAAAGCAAAGCACAGGATGATGTGCGATGGGACGTGTCCAGAGCAAACTCTCTGCAAATCCCTCCTGATGGCAGTAGCCGAACGGGAAACCCATGCCTCATGGCAGGTTGTCTTCATGGCCATTGACAACTTTGCCCTTCCTACCTCCAGTTCAGAAAAGGAGACCAGGAGTTCCCATTGTGGCTCAGTGGTAATGAACCCGACTAGTATCCATGAGGACACGAGTTGGATCCCTGGCCTTAGTGGGTTAAGGATCTGGCATTGCTGTGAGCTGTGATGTAAGTCACAGACTTGGCTTGGATCCCATGTGGTTATGGCTGTGGTATAGGCCGGCAGCTCTAACTCCAATTTGACACCTAGCCTAGGAACTTCATATCCATATGCCACACATGCAGCCCTAAAATTAAAAAAACAAAAACAAAAACGGTGGGATGCACTGAGGGTTTGGGATGGAAATGCGATAAAAATTGAGTTGTGATGATTTTTGTACACCTATAATTGTAATAAAATTCATTAAGTAATGGGAAAAATATAATAATTAATAGTGTTTATCAAATAACAGTCAATAAAGAAAAATAATAATTCAATGAAAAAAAAAAAACCCACCATTAGCCTGGAACAGACCAGCCCCAGGGGACATAAAAACAAGGCCTCTCATTTCTGTACAGAAGCACTGCACCCAGCTTGATGTGTGCTCGGAGCACAGCTGTATCTGGCCACAGATCCTGCTGTAAATCACAAGGGGAGGAAAAACACTCTCCCTACCACATCTGTCCCAGCCAGCCCTGCCCTAAGGGAACCTCTTAATCACAAGAGGGTGTGGTGACCTACCCCATAGTGGGAGTGACGCTTGGAACATATGGCAGGTGGGTGCTACATGCCACAGGGGTAAAGGACAGCCTCTTGTAAGAAGCCTGTGTGGTTAAGAGCTGTCAGGTGCCTCCTAGCCTTGGGCCTTTACTCTGGACACTTTTGCTCAAGCTTTGAAACCCAGGGCAAGCAGACCACCCCATGCACTGCCAAAACCAACCAGTACTTCACAATGCTTCTCTATGTAAAAATTTCTTTCCAAAATTCACAGTCTGGTCAGTGCTGCAGCCTCAACCTTCCCTTCCTCCTGTTCTGCTCCAAGAAGGTAAAGAACAGCTGGCCACTGAACTGATTCATCCTCAACCAAATTACCCAAACGGTGGAATCTGAAATAGACACAACAAACTCCTTTACTGCACAGCTACTTTGTTCTGAGAGCAGACTGATCTTAATATTACCTTAAGTCAAATTTACTTAGGATGGGAAAACCCATTTGTTAATACAGGATAGTTTTTATTTCTAAAACCCTTTTGAGGAGTTCCCTGGTGGCTCAGCAGATTAAGAATCTGGCACTGTCACTGCGGTGGCTTGGGTTTGAGCCTTGGCCCAGGAACTTCCGCATGCCGTGGGTGCAGCCACAAAAAACCAAAAACCCTTTCAAGTAATAAATACATTTATATATATATTACCTCATTCAATCCACACACCAAACTTGTGAGGTATATTTCATGACCCTTTTTATAAAAGTTGAAACTGATGGTTAAGGAGGTTAAATTACTTGCTCAAATAAGACCTCAGTTCCTCTAGAGGCAGCTGATCATTCTCACTGCCCTCTATCCTGATCCTCAATACACCTCTCAAAAATTCTTTCCTGGAGTTCCCCTCATGGCTCGGCGGTTAACAAGCCTGACTAGGATCCATGCGGATGCAGGTTCGATCCCTGGCCTCAATCAGTGGGTTAAGGATCTGTTGTTGCCGTGAGCTGTGGTGTAGGTTGCAGACATGGCTCGGATGCTGAGTTGCTGTGGCTGTGGTGTAGAAAAGCAGCTGCAGCTCTGATCTGAGGCCTAGCCTGGGAACCTCCGTATACCGCGAGTGTGGCCCTAAAAAGAAAAAAAAAAGATTCTCTCTCTTGGTCCAGGAAACAAGAGTTCAGGCTGGGTTTCCTTTCAACCAGCCCCGGGGCATGCCTGGGCAGGGCAAATCCCATCATCACATATTCATGACCTAAAAAGTACTTTACTCTGGGTGAACAAAAGCAGATAACAGATGGTTACTCTCACATAGAGCTGTTAGGAAAACTGTCCTGGGGTACCTATAAGAATACTCAAAGAAGTTTCTGGAAAGCATGGAAGACCTCACACACTTGTAATAGTGGGGGGCTTTCTCTATAATACAGGCTTTTGTATTTTTTTAGTCTTCTAAAATAATTGAGTATTACTTGGATAACAATTCAAGATCACAGAACTGGGGGGCAGGGAATAAACTGGGAATTTGGAATTAACAGATACACACTACTACAGACAAAATAAACAACAAGGACCTACTATACAGTACAGGGAACTACATTCAAAATCTTGTAATAACTTAGAAAAGAATCTGAAAAAGAGTATACATATATATAGAGAGAGAGAGAGAAAGATGAGTGTAATTCTTTGGGGGGGAATGGTAAGAATATTTAAGTTCTCTTAGCATATTTCATTACACAGTACAGTGTTAACAACTACGGGTGTGTTAATTAACTACGTGGAAGGAATCCTTTCACAGTGTATATGGATATCAAACCATCATGAGGTATAATTTTATTTGTCAATTATGCCTCAATAAAACTGAAAAAAAGACTTGTAGAAAAAAGTAAAATTAAAAAATATCTTTACACACTGAATCACTTTGCTTTACACCTGAAACACCCTAAATCAACTATACTTCAATTAAAAAAAAAAAAATCACAGAGTCTGAGTAGTAAAGCCAAGACTTAATCTAAAGTCCCCTGATTCTACACAGTTCTTCCTATGACCACACTGATTCATCCATTCATCTGGTCCACACTTAAGAGGCACCCACCTGATGCCAGATATGGTCCCAGACACTAAGGATGAAGTGGTGAACCTGACAGCAACAGTCCTTGCCTGCATGGTGCCTAGAGCCCAACAGTTCTTACCGTGGCTCTTACAGAGAGGACTTCTGAATTACCTGCTCTCCCAGACCAGCATCATCGCTCATCTCCAGTAAAGCAGAGACTCAAAAACTGACCTTCGAACTACAGTCTAGCCTTGGACAGCAAAAACTAGAAATATCCAGGAAAGAGCAAAGCAGATGGGAAGGGCCCCAGGCCTCCAAGCCTAGCCTTTCCAGTTGATGGCACCCAGCCAGGCAGACTTCACCGGCACCTACATCCAGTGGCCCAACCCTTAGGGCACCTTCTCCCCAAATCCCAAATCTCACCTCAAAATCTACACGCTCTGACTGGTGCTGGCGCTCAGCCTCCTGCAGTTTGACAAGCAAGTCCTGCACCATCTTCCTCAAGCTCTCGACGTCTTCATTTACAAAGGTGTCCACCTGCAGCCAGGGCAGGGAAAGGAAGGCGAAGCTGTGACTGTGACTTGGCAAGACAAGGCCCACCTGCCACACACACTAGTCTGGACCATCTTGCCCAGACCACCCTCACAAAAGAATTCACATCGCACAAGGGGGGAGTGTTAGTTGGTCTTAGACACCCAGGAGTTCCAAGTTATTCATATGAAAACACTCTCTTCACACCCTAAGAACCAGCTTCTACTCCCCTGATTATTTTAGGACATGTGGCCAAAATTTTTATACATGTATTAACTGACTGATGGACAGGTATGTTTATGCCATCCTCACATGCGTGTCCTACTGAGAGTAGGGATCATGTTCCCCTTTGGATGACAGTTCCCCCAAGGGCAAAGACTGTGCCATACCCATCGCGCGGGGCGAGTCCCAAAGGCACATCTTCCATTGTTCTCTGCCCCTAACACAGAGATCAGCAGATAAAGGGTTACTGGCACGTGGGCAGTTTTAGGGCAAAAGCACCCAATGAGTCCAGGTATCTGATCTGACGTAGGAAAAAGTGTCTCCCTGAGCTTCCTGTGAGTCCCTCCCCCGACACATCCTGTCTGGGGGTGGTAGGGCTGAGCCGGCATGTAGGGGCTCACCCCCATCTCTGTCCCACTTCAGTTTCCAGCTCCCTTGAGTTTTAGAGAAAAGTCTCTCCCTGCCGTGCAGTGGGAGCAGCAGCACCTTCAAACCAGAGCGCAGGGCTCAGCCGGGAGAAGCGGACAGGGCCCCCGTGCTGCGCCACCACTGAGTCCTGTGGACCTTGATTCTCTACCTGAGAAGCAGTGAGCAGACTCCTTACCACACCCTGCCTTACAGGCGGCCTCAAAACTAAGTAAGATAATATCCGGTAGGGCTTGTTGCTTATGAGAAGAAAGGCTGAAAGATAGTGCCAGGTGTTATTATAACTTGTTGCCAACAGCACATTTGCCAAATGCAGTGATTCAGGGTAAGGGAAAAATCCAAGCAGCACATCTAAAGTGAGTGGCTAGAACCACAGCATTAAGTTATCAGGTCAGCTCCCCGATGTCTGCGCCTGTGCCGCTGGGCAGGTGAGAACGACTGAAAAGATTCTTCCTAGAACACAACTGTTATGTGTTTATTTCAAATGGTGTTCTTAGACTATCTGATGCCATGGAAAAATTTCATGATACCGTATAAAGAGAAAAAAATTTTTACATGTCAGAGCTAGAGACAACAAACTAGATCTTAACATAACAACAAAGATAGTGCAGAAAAGCATGGTGTTAGAGAAAATAAAAACCATTAAAAACAAAAACAAAACCCAGAAATACAGCACAAGTCCATTATGAAAATTAAAAACCTATTTAATAAGTATATTTAAATCATATATTGAATATGTTAGAGTGAATACCTTTCTTTTGGTAGGGAAGACTAAAAAAAAAAAAGGGAAGTAAAAGCAGTGAGAGGTCTTTATGGGACCAGTGATGACAATGAACCCTGATGGGAAGGTCTGATTCAACTCCGCACTTGAGGCCAAATAAACCCAACCCAAACAATACACATCCAAGCCAAGAAACAAATACAGAGAAATGCTATGTACCGTCTAATCTCACCATTGTAAATATATATATTTGCATTGAAGGAAAAACAAAGGAAATTTCACCAAACTGGGTTTTTCTCTGGGTTGATTACAATTGATATTTTTTTCTTCTTTCAACTTTTCCGTGTTTCTGAATTTTCCAAATTTTCTACAATATGCATGTCTTATATAATCATCCATATAAAGAATATAACAACAAATGTCATTTTAAAAAAGTACAGCCATGCTTATTTGCTAAGTACACTTCAATAAAGCTGAGGGGGGAAGTGGAATTTTAAAAAAAAATACAGCCGTGGAAAGAAATACTACGTCATTATTTGAAAGGATGAGGTAAACCTGCATGCACTAATGTGGAAAGAAGGCTATAATATAATCTTCGGTTTAAAAAAATAAAAAAGCAAGCAGGAAATAATGTATTATCATGATGTATTTGTGAAAAATATGTGTATATTATATATATATTTATACATATATATGGTACATGTGTATATATTAGTATAAACGCACACACGCACACACACACACACACATGGCTTTTAAATATGGTTGTCTGTGTACAGAAAAACACTCTAGAATTTTGGCTAAACATTAGAATCACCTGAAGAGCTTTTAGAAGTCCTGATGCCCAGGCCACATTGCAGACCAGCTAAATTACAGTCTCTAAGGATGGCACACAAGCACTGTATCCTTTGAAACTCCCAGGGCCATTCCAATGGGCAGTGAAAGCTGAGAAGCTCTGATCTAAAAGGAGTCACCCACTTCAATCTGTTAACATGGATACTTCCAAAGAGTGGGAAGAAGAATTTCCGCTTTATATATTTCTCCTTTGTTTGAATTTTTACAGCGAGTAAATATAACCCTCACATTTAGTGAGAGAGAGAAAGCAATAAAACAAAAGGATCAGAAAGGAAGATTTCTTGCCTCCAGGCTGGGTAGTAGTTACCACTGTTTTTTCCTGTTACCCACCTCGGGTGTTCTGCTACACGGAGTCAGGGGACTTGGACTAAAGCCATTTGGCTTCTCCAGCACTACCTGTTCAAAGAAAAAGAAAACTGGTAGTGAAAACGGTCCTAAGCAACCAACTCTGAAACGTTATTC
>PVHT020000034.1:2321895-2343453 GCA_004024745.2 Catagonus wagneri
AAAAAAAAAAAAAAAAAGAATCTGGTGTTGTCACTGCTGTGGCTCGGGTTCCATCCTTGGTCCAGGAGCTTGCACATGCCAGTAGCGCTGCCAAAAAAAGAAAAAGAAAGAGAGAGAGAAAGAGGAGGCGGAAGTGGGGGGAGGGGGAGGGAGGAAGGGAGGGAGGAAAGGAGAGGAGGGAGGGAGGAAGGAAAAAGATGGCTAGTTCTTTATGGGAAATTGGAGAAAGGAGAGTGGAGAAATGCGTGCAGCCTTAAGAGGGAATATTCATTCAAGCCTTGTCAGGAAGAGAAAGGAAATCTCAGGCTAATCTAAAACCTTTCAGCAGACCAGAAAATGTGTAGGCCCGTCCCTCGTCCCTCGAAGCCCAGGAAATTTGAGCAGCTGCCTGCTACAAGCAAACAGTTTCCTTTGCCCCTGGGGGATCCTGACAAGGTTTGACAAAGTATAAATGAAAAGGGGAAGTGGCATTCTGCAATTCTCTCCAACCCAAAGCCTGATTAGTCATTCTATGGGTGCAGGTTTGTACAAACAAGGGGCCTGGGCTTTTGGGCCAGGCTCTGAGCACATTTGGTTCTTCAGTCACCTGACAAAGCTCCTCCCACCAGCCAGAGGTGAGGTCAGGCAGTGAGAGTCCTACCTTCATCCAAAGTGAGACGAATTAGGGGGACTCCACTACGCGAGCCTAGCACACACCCAAGACAAAAAGGAGCTGGCACTACGTGCCAGGTCATTATTCCTCTCAGGAAAACAAGGGCAGGGGCCACTGGAGAAGGAACACCCCACCCAAGCCAAATGCAAATGAAGGAGATACAACCTGGAATCTAAAAGAGGAAGAGGGTGAAGTCATGGAAGAGGCAGCTGTGCTCTCCTGGGGACACATTTTTTCTCTGGCTGTAAATGTGGCTGTGGAAGTTCCCAGGCCAGGGACAGAACCCCTGCCACAGCAGCAACCCACGCCACTATAGTGACAATGCCAGATCCCTAACCCACTGCACCACAAGAGAACTCTTCCTGGAGACATTTTTATCCTCAAGTTTTTGTTTTGTTTTGTTTTGTTTTGTTGGCTGTGTTTGCAGCACGCTAAAATTCCAGGGCTAGTGACCAGAGCTACAGCAGTGTCAATGCCAGATTCTTAATCCACTGAGCTACCAGGGAACTCCTATCCTCAGAGTTTTAAAGAACTCAAGTTCCCTTTGTGGCTTAGCAGGTTATGAACCCAACTAGTATCCATGAAGATGCAGGTTCGATCCCTGGCCTCGCTCAGTGGGTTAAGGATCCGATGTTTCCGTGAGCTGTGATGTAGGCTGCAGACACAGCTTGGATCCCGTGTTGCTCTGGCTGTGGCTGTGGCCAGCAGCTGCAGCTCCAATTCAGTCCCTAGCCTAGGAACTTCCATATGTCACAGCTGTGGCCCTAAAAAGCAAAAACAAAAAACAAAAGGTGAAAAGCAGGATTCATCTCAAGAAGCATTCTCCAATCAGTTCGGTCTAACAAACATTTATTTATTGATGACCTTGTGCACCCCACACCCCGGGCTGGGGGTGGGGACGCTGAGAAGGTAGGGGAGGCAGGGAGGGGTCAGAGGATGAACCCCAACCCAAAGGAGCTTCCCATCCCAGGGGAGCAGTCGCTACAGACACAGCCAAGGATCAAGACTTCTGATTTATATTACAAGCATCACCAAACTAAACAAGATCGACTTATGAGAAGTTTGGATTTATAGGTGACTGTCTGCTTTATAAGACCTTGTATTACAAGAAGATTGACCACAGAATCCTTAGAGACAAGAGGTTTTGCCGATAACTTAATGATAACTTCATTTATATAAATTCAATTTATTTACATAAATTCAATAAATATAACTATAAATTCAATCTATATAAAAACAATTTTTGTACATTATTAAGGAACAAGTGTGCTCGTATATAGGCTAATATGTATAATAAGGCTGTGAGTGCTCAGAGAAGCCAGCACCACCTGTGTTCTCATCTTTGGCAGTGGTATTAGATTTGGCACCCACTGCGTGACTGGGGCCTGGCACAACCCCACCTCCTCAGTGGAGACCCAGCCATGGACCATTTCCTATTACCTGTATCTCCTGTTGATGGAGAGAATCTCCTGGATCTCTGTCGAGCTTGCTACTTATATCCTCCCGGAGCTTCTGCAGGGAATTCCTAGCCTGGGAGGAGAGGGCAAGAGGCTTTAGCTTTGGGAAAGCGAGCACCACCTCTGTGCCCATGCCCGACCCATATTCCTATGAGTCAGGGACCGTTCTAAGCACTGGCTGGGGCTGCAGCCCAGTCCCTTCTACACAAATTACAAAATAATAAAGCCCCTGCCCTGGTGGATCTAACATTCTAACTGGGGAGACACACAACCCAAAAGACAAATAAGTAAAACGTGTAGCATGTTACATGGCGACAGGTGTCAAGGAGAAACATAACCAGGGTGAAGTTTAGGAAAACTGGGGAAGCAAGGCTGGCAATTTCAGATGGAATGACTGAGGGACAATGCTAGGTGCATGGTGCTTAATAAATATTTGTTAATTAATGGATTGGTTGATTAATGGAGGGTCAGAAATGATATTTACACGTGAGGGGACATGGTGGTGCTTTGGAGATATGAAGTAAGCAGAAGGGAGAAAATCAGAACCTATAGGGAGTTCCCGTCGTGGCTCAGTGGTTAAAGAACCCAACTAGCAACCATGAGGACTCAGGTTCGATCCCTGGCCTCGCTTGATGGGTTAAAGTATCCTGCATTGCCGTAAGCTGTGGTGTAGGTCACAGACGCAGCTCAGATCTGGCGTTGCTGCAGCTCGGATTCCACCCCTAGCCTGGGAACCTCCATATGCCACAAGTGAGGCCCTAAAAAGACAAAAAAAAAAAAAGAACCTATAAAAGAAGGGAGCCAAAAACTGTGAGAGTCATAGAAACGACCTAGGTTATTTCCACAAAGGGAAGGGGTGCCCACCTCCTGGATATACTGGACCTCACTCTTCAGCTGGTTAATATTCTTCTCATGGATCATCTTGTCTCCAGATCTCCCCTTTAAGTACACCTGAAATAAGGAAACAACACAAATGAAGAGACCTCCGGTCACACCGACTCCACACAGGCAGCCTCATACACTGAGGTGGAGGGTAAACTGTCACCACCTTTCCAGGTGACAATTTCATGATTCCGATCAGAAGACTTAAACTATATTTACTCTTTGATCTATTAAATTTACTTCTAGAAATGTATTCTAATGAAATAAATTCAGCCAAACTAGCATAAATACTCACATGCATATGTGTAAATTCATGGAAAGAGGGTTGGAAAAAGGGATTTACACATTGGTCTCTGTATACCATGCCTGAGTCTTTTACAACTGAGAAAATATTTCTTTATTACTTGTATTATAAAGCACATACAGGAGTTCCTGCTGTGGTGCATTGGGCTTGGCGGAGTCTCTGCAGCACCAGGACGTAAGTTTGGTCCCAGGTCTGGCACAGTGGGTTAAAGGATCCTGTGCTGCTGCACCTGTGGCATAAGTCACAACTATGGCTCAGATCTGATCCCTGGACTGGGAAGTTCAGGGTGGCCAAAAAATAAAGAAAAAAAAGGCCACATACATATATGCTTGATAAAACATTGTCTATGGCTGCAAAAATGGAAATAGACAAAATGCCCAACAATGGGGGATTAAAGAAATTATAGTAGGAGTTCCCGTCGTGGCGCAGCGAAACGAATCTGACTAGGAATCACGAGGTTGCGGGTTCGATCCTTGGCCTCACTCAGTGGGTTAAGGATTCGGCATTGCTGTGAGCTGTGGTGTAGGTCACAGAAGCAGCTCGGATCCCACGTTGCTGTGGCTGTGGTGTAGCCCGGCAGCTACAGCTCCAATTAGACCCCTAGCCTGGGAACCTCCATATGCCACAGGTACGGCCCTAAAATGACAAAAGACAAAAAAAAGGGGTCAGGGGGTCAAGTAATTGCAGAATAGAGAATATAATACAATTTTATTTTATTTTATTTTATTTTTGCTTTTAAGGACCACACTCATGGCATAGGGAAGTTCCCAGGCTAGGGGTCAAATCAGAGCTACAGCTGCTAGCCTACACCACAACCACAGCAACACAGTCTGAGACCCACACCACAGCTCATGGCAACGCTGGATCCCTAACGCACTGAGCAAGGCCAGGAATCAAACCGGCAACCTCATGGATACTAGTTGGATTGGTTTCTGCTGCACCACAATGGGAGCTCCCTAAAATACAATTTTTTAAAAATACAAATGCATAGAAAATGTCTGAGAGGATACACAATAAAGTGTTAACAATGATTACATTGATAGAATTACGGGGTAGTTTTACTGTCTTCATAGGCCATGCAATGACTTTGAGTAAGAAAAAGAAATTAATTAAAGGCATCCAGATTGGAAAGGGAAAGGTTAAATTATTTTTAGATGACATGATCATGTGTATAGAATATCCTAAGGAATTCATTTAAAAACTATTAGAATGAATACACTAATTCAGCAAGGCTATAGGATACACTACTGATATACAAAAATAGGTTTTTTTCTATACACCAGCAATGAACAACCCAAAAATGAAATTAAAAAAAAATTCTATTTCCAATAGCAACAAAAAGGAAAAGAAAATCTAGAAATTTAACAAAGTTCAAAACTTGTATTCTGAAAATTATAGAACACAACAGAAACAAGAAACTACAGAATAAGATATAAACGAAGACCTAAAAAAGTGAACAAACATCCTATTTTCATGGATTGGAAAATTAATACCATTAAGATGGCAATACTCTCCAAATGAACCAAGAGTTCAACACAATTCCTACTAAAATCCAAACTGGCTTCTTGGCAGAAAGTGACAAACAAAAATTCATATGGAAATGCAAAGGACCCTGAATAGCTAAAAATATCTTGAAAAAGAACAAAATTACTACAAAACTGCAGTAATCAAGGCAGTGTGGGATGGACATAAGGATGGACATGTAGATCAACGGAATATAAGTGAGAATCTTGAAATAATATTATTAAGAAAAATGTGGAATTCCCATAGTGACTCAGCGGAAAAGAATCTCACTAGCATCCATGAGGATGCAGGTTCGATCCCTGGCCTTGCTCAGTGGGTTAAGGATCTGGCGTTGCCGTAAGCTGTGGTGTAGGCCTCAGACATGGCTCAGATCTCATGACAATGCTGTGGCTGTGGTATAGGCCAGCAGCTGCAGGTCCGATTCGACCCCTAGCCTGAGAACCTTCATATGCTGCGGCTGTGGCCCTAAAAAGACAAAAAAAGAAAAATACATTCAATTGATATTTGACAGGAGTATCAAGACAATTCAATGGGGAAAGAACAATCTTTTCAGCAAATGACATTGGTAAAAATGGACATCCACGTGCTAAAGAATGAAGTCAGACCCCATTCCTTATACCGTATATAAACATTAATCCAAATTTGTCACAGATCTATTCATAAGAGTTAAAACCATAACTCTGAAGAAAGCATAAGAATCTTTGTGATCTTGAGTTAGGCAAAGCCTTCTTAGATATAACACCAAAACACAAGTGACATAAGAAAAATACATATAAATTGGATTTCACCAAATTAAAAGAATATTATCAAGGAGTTCTCACCATGGTGCAATGTGTTAAGAAGAACCCAGTATCCATGAGGATGTGGGTTCAATCCCTGGCCTCATTCAGTAGGTTAAGGATCTGGCATCGCCACAAGTTGTGGTGGTGTAGGTCCCAGATGCAGCTTGGATTTGGCAGTGCTGTGGCTGTGGCGTAGGCCAGCAGCTGCAGCTCCTATTCAACCCCTAGCCTGGGAACTTCCATATGCCACAGATGCAGCCCTAAGAAAAAAAGAAAAGCACATGACAGCAGTGGCTCAGGTCGCTGCGGGTGCAGGTTCCATTCCCAGCCAGTACAGTAGGTTAAAGGATTCTGTGTTGCTGAAATACAGCTTGCAGCTATGGCTCAGATTCAATCCCTAGCCTGGGAACTTCCATATGCCTCGGTGTGGCAATAAAATCTTGAAAACATTAAATTAGAAAAAAAAAAGGAACATCATCAAGAGAGCAAAAAAAGAAAAACCCATAGTATGTGAAAAAAATTTTAATTTTTTCCAAATCATATATCTGATAAGTGTATAGTATCCAGAATATATAAAAGAACCCTTATATCTCAACAAATAAAATACAACTGAACTAAAAAAAAAAAAGCTAGTGAATTTTTAAATGAGTAAAGGATTTGAATAAATATTTCTCCAAAGAAGATATGCGAATGGGCAATAAGCGTATGAAAAGATGTTATCAGGGAGATGCAAATTAAAACCACAACAAGATATCATTTCACATCACTAGGGTGCCTATAATCAAAAAGAAGGACAATAACAAGTGTTAGTGAGGAGATACAGAAATTGGAACGCTCGTGTACTGCTGGTGAGAATATAAAATGGAGCAGATGCTCTGGAAAAAAAGTCTGGTAGTTCCTCCAAAGATGAAATATAGAATTACCATATGACCTAGCGATTTCACTACCGCTAGGTATACACCGAGAGAATTGAAAACATGTGTTCACTAAAAAACTTGTATATGAGTATTCATAGCATCATTATTCATAAAAGCAAGAAAGTGGAAACAATCCAAATGTTCATCAGTTGATGAATAGGGAAGAAGATGTGATATATTCATTCACGGGAATATGACTCAGCCATTAAAAGCAGTGAGTATTGATATACATAACATGGCTGAACCCTGAAAATACTGTGCTAAGTGAAAGAAGCCACACACCAAAGGCCACATGTTGTATGACTCCATTTACATGAAATGTCTAGAGGGGGCAAACCCACAGATACAGAAGGTAGACTGGTGGTTGCCAGGAGCCAGAAGCAGTGATTGGAAATGTTCTGAAATTATTAGTGGTGACAGTCGCACAACTCTGTGAATGTACTAAAAACTAGTGAATTTGTACACTTCAGCTGAGTCAACTGCCTGGTATGTGACATATATCTCAAAAAGCTGTTTTTTTAAAAGAAATAAGGAGTTCCCGTTGTGGCTCAGCAATAATGAACCCAACTAGTATCTATGAGGACTGGGGTTCAATCCCTGGACCCGCTCAGAGGGTTAAGGATCTGGTGTTGCCATGAGCTGTGGTGTAGATTGGCAGCTGTAGCTCTGATTTAACCTCTAGCCTGGGAACTTCCATACACCGTGGGTACGGCCCTAAAAAAAAAATAAGACAAAAAATAAGAAAAATTGTTTTGATTTTAAAAAATAAATTCCAGGAGTTCCCTTCGTGGCTCAGTGGTTAATGAATCCAACTAAGAACCATGAGGTTGTGGGTTTGATCCCTGGCCTTGCTCAGTGGGTTAAGGATCCAGCGTTGCCATGAGCTGTGGTGAAGGTTGCAGATGCGGCTCGGATCCCGCGTTGCTGTGGCTGTGGCAAAGGCTGGCGGCTACAGCTCCTGTTAGACCCCTAGCCTAGGAACCTCCATATGGTACGGGTGCGGCTCTAGATAAAGGCAAATAGACAAAAAAAATTAAAAACAAATTCCATAAACACTCTTCCCCACCCGTCTCCACAACTTTCATCAGCTAAACAAGGACAGTGGATAAGCACCTAGAAATATCATCGCATCCATCCTCATGCCTGGGGCCAGGCTTGCACCAAAGTCACTACAGACTGCCTGTGGTCTCCTGGTATTAATTAAGATTTTTCCAGGGAGTTCCCATCGTAGCTCAGCGATAACGAACCTGACTAGGACCCATGGAGACTCAGGTTCGATCCCTGGTTTCTCTCAATGGCTCAAGGATCTGGCATTGCCAAGAGCTGGGGTGTAGGTCACAGATGTTTCTTGGATCCTGCATTGCTGTGGCTGTGACGTAGGCTGGCAGCTGTAGCTCTAATTAGACCCCTAGCATGGAAACTTCTATATGCCGAGGGTGTGACCCTAAAAAGCAAAAATAAAATAAAATAAATCTTTCAAGGAGAAAATGGCCAGGAACCAGCAGAGCCCATCTGGTTCTTCTAGTCAAACCACAAGCTCTCTTTGGCAAAGACAGCCATTCCCTTTCCTGTGTTTGTAAGGAGAAAAAAGAGGAGGGACAAAGAGTGGAGGTCGACTGATAAGCTTACCTTAATGATCTCTTCATGTCCATCATTGGACTCCACCAGTTCTGAGGCCAGAGAATGACCAGTTGAGCGGCCAGACACCATGGCATAAGTCTTCCTGCCCGCCTGCCAGACAGAGAAAGAACAGTGGCTTAGAAACCATAGGGCAAACACAGAACTTCTGCCCCTCAACCAATGCAGAACTGCTTCTCAAAAGACTTGAAAGGTTAGTCCAGTTTTCCCCTCCAAAAATCCATTTCAGAACCTCTACGGGAAGCCACGCGGCAGCAAGAACACAGCAGGGGAAAATTAGTTCGAAACTGCAGGTTAGTTTTCATTTTAGTGAAGGTCTCCCCAGCCCCCAAAGCAGTGCACCCAGCAGTGAGGACAGCTGGGTGTGTCTGAAAGGAGGTGCTCCGGGGCAGCAGCAGAGATGGCTCCAGCCAGCCCTGGGACACGGGGTCAGCACCAAGGACGGAGAACTGGCTGAGAAGAGGAAGCCCCGCCCCACCAGAAACCTCAATACCTTCTGAGCTATGCGTTCAAGTTCATCTCCTGTCAGTTCACTCTGGAGAGTCAGCCTGAGAATATCCACGCTGCCCTAATGACAATGACAGCAACAATAACCTCTTACCTTTACAGTCTACTACCAGTACAGGTGCACTTTTGCCAGACCTGTGAAGTGGGCCATTTCACGGACAGGAAAAGCTGACATCAGCTTGCCCAAACTCAGGTCGCACGTAGGTGATATAAGGATGTTTCCACAGACGTGGACAGAGCTCTTACACCTCACAGAGACTCCACAACACACTCCAGAGGGGCTACCCTGGCCCTCAGATTACAGCAGGCACATCGCATGCACACTCCCCTTCCCCCGACCCTGGAGAGCGCATCCCTGATTGGTCAGCCTCAATCCAGAACTTCACCTGACAGCCAACCAGGAAGTTACAGATATACTTTACAAGACTAGAATATCTTTTCTGAACCAAGGCACAGGAAGGGACCTGAGTCCAAACCCCTAATTCTATGAGCCACATAGAAATTATCCAAATGAAAGCAGACAAGACAATAGGCATTTATCTAGGGATCAGCCTATTTCAAAGGAAGAAGCTGACTTTCATAACTCAAAGAAAGCTTAAAAAACACATTTGGGGAAAATAGAAAACCTGAGGGGAAAAAACATTTGATAAGAGGGAGAAGTAGGGGGCTGGAGATTTGGGGAGATAATAGCGCTGACAGAGGATCAGCAAGAAGGGGTGGACCAAACCCTGCCAATAACCTGTGTTATGTATACAGGTAGACAAGCGGCTTAGCCACTCTGGGCTTCTAGAGCTCACCACAAAAATACAGGGTTGAACTAAGTATCTCTAAAAATCCTTCCAGCTTTGAGATTATAACAACATAAAAGAGGAGTATATGCCTCTCCCTGCCAATGGAGAGAAGATGGGTGCTGAACTAGCCAAGGTGAAAGTGACCTTGAAGTCATCTGGGCATACTCTGCCTTGAGGTCCAAAAGTATAAATGCCATCTTACTCTTAACTGACTTAAAATGTCTGGAGAAGTTCCCACTGTGGCATAATGGGAATGGCAGCACACTGGGAGCACCGGATGCAGGTTCAATTCCCAGTCCGGTATAGTGAGTTAAGGATCGCCACAGCTGCAGCTTAGGTTGAAACTGTGGCTCACATCTGATCTCTGGCCTGGAAACTACATATGCCCCGGGGAGGCCAAAAATAAATTTAAATAAATAAATAAACAAAATGTCTGGGGTTCCCATTGTGGCTCAGTGGGTTAAGAACATGACACAGTGTCCAAGAGGACATGGGTTTGATCTCCAGCCTCCAGTGGGCTGAGGATCCGGCATTGCCACAAGCTGTGGCACAAGTCACAAATGTGGCTCAAATCCAGTGTTGCTATGGCTGTGGGGTAGGCCTACAGCTGCATCTCCAATTCAACCCCTAGTCCAGGAACTTCCATATGCCACAGGTGGGGCATAAGAAGAAAAAGGAAAAAAAATGAAAATGTCTGTTGAAAGAAAGAAAGAAGAGGAGTTCCCTTGTGGTGCAGGAGGTTAAGGATTCAGTGTTGTCACTACAGTGGCTTGGGTCACTGCTGTGGCACGGGTTCAGTCCCTGGCCCAGGAATTTCCACTTGATGTGGGCACGGCCAAAAAAAGAAAGAAAGAAGGAAGGAAGAATGGACTCTGCCCAGGGAGCTGGGAGAAATTTTTCTGGGCAGGCAGTAGTCCTGGCTACACAAGAAAGAGCAAGTTGGTGGAGAAATAGTCTCGTACTCAGATATTTAACTCTCAGTGTCCTCGCTGTAAAATGGGAATACTCTTATCCAACTGAGGGCTTTTTGGTTGTACAGTAACTGAAAATTCATGGAGGTTGTTCTCTGCCACGGAAGAGGGAGGTACTCAAATATTAGCCTCCTCCCACCTCTTCAAATGAACTAAAATTTAAGAAAGATAGAAGACACTCCCACATGGCCCTTAAACCTTCCTAATCCTGGGAAGGATTGGGAATACTAGTTTTACAAAAACACTTAATTCCTATCAAATAAAAGCCGGACCCTTAATGTAGCATTTAAGTCCCTCCATAGTCTGAGTCAACTCAAGTCTTCTGCTACTGCTCTTCATTGCTCCCCATCCAATACGTCCCATGCTTTCCCATTTCAATTACTTTGCTATCATAATTTCCTTTGCCTTAAATGTCTTTCTCCCGATTTTCACCAGGGCTTCTGCAAGTCGCTCAAGAGCTTGCATACAATTGCCACATCTTCCATGACACTTCCCTGAATCCTGTGGGAAACACATACTCCCCTCTCTGAGCTCCCTTAGCACCATGGGCCTTTGGTGGAACATGCCTCTCACTTATTTGTGATCCACGAGGAACCGCCCCTTCTAACTGTTAACTCTTTGCAGGAGGCTGTCTGCCACAGCCCCTAACAAAGGCAAGTATTTTCTGAATGCATAGTGAGTGTTCCATGACATCTGGGTCAAGAGAACATCACAAAAGAAAAGCGTTCCCTTGTGGCACAGGATCAGGATCCAGCACTGTCACTGCAGCAGCTCAGGTTGCTGCTGTGGCATGGATTTGATCCCTGGCCCAGGAACTTCCACGTGTCATTGGCATGGCCAAAAAAAAAAAAAAGGAAGAAGAAGAAATGATTTCAAAACAGCCAGAGTGGCTGCTGACTCTTCTTCTACAGGATAAAGGCATGTACCTTGATTAAAAGACAATCTCCTCATACCTGGAGGCAGTTGGGATAAACTGGTGTATCCCTCAGCCAGAACAAAGGAGTTATTAGACAATGAAGATCATTACGTGTAGTTCACTTCAAGGCATTCTAATTGGAAGAGCATAGAGAACTAGGCTGGATTTGGGCCTTGAGATGTTATCGCCTCCATTCATGTGATCAGTCTCAGTTGGAGAGAAGAGAACTGAAGAAGTAATTAAGGAAATAATGACTAAAAACTCCCCAAATTTGGCAGAAGACATAAACCTGAAGATTCAGCGAGCTGAGCAAACACCAAATATGATAAACCCAAAATTCATGCCAAGATATATCTTAATTAAACTTCTCATAACTGAAGACAAAGGAAAAATCTTGAAAACAGCCAGAGAAAAATGATACCTTAACTGTAAGGGGAAAACACTTTGAATAACAACAGATTTCTCATCAGAAACCATAAATGCCAGAAGGAAATAGCACACTATTTTTCAAGTGCTGACAAAAAAACCTCTCCATCAATAATTTTTCCCAGGAAAAATATCCTTCAGAAATGGGGGGAGGTTCTCATCGTGGCTCAGTGGTTAACGAATCCAACTAGGAATCATGAGGTTGCAGGTTCAGTCCTTGGCCTTTGCTCAGTGGGTTAAGGATCCAGCATTGCCGTGAGCTGTGGTGCAGGTTGCAGACGTGACTCGGATCCCGCACTGCTGTGGCTGTGGTGAAGGCCGGCAGCTACAGCTCCTGTTAGACCCCTAGACTGGGAACCTCCATATGCTGCGGGTACGGCCCTAGGTAAGGCAAAAAAACAAAAACAAAAAAAAAGGGGGAAATCAAGACATTCTCAAGTAAAGTTGAAGACTTTCTTACCAGTAGACCTAGACTAAGAGAATGGCTTTAAAAGTTCTCTAAATAGAAAGAAAATAATGAGTTGCCGTTGTGGCTCAGTGGTTAACGAATCTAAGAACCATGAGGTTGCGGGTTCGATCCCTGGCCTTGCTCAGTGGGTTAAGGATCCAGCGTTGCCGTGAGCTGTGATGTAGTTCACAGACATGGCTTGGATCTGGCATTGTTGGGGCTGTGGCATAGGCTGGCAGCTATAGCTCTGATTAGACCCCTAGCCTGGGAACCTCCATATGCCGCGGGTGCGGCCCTAACAAAGAAAAAAGTCAAAAAAATAAAAAAAAATAAAAAGATGTTCAACATTATTAATTATTAGAGAAATGCAGTAAGATACAGTGAGATACCACCACACACCTATCAGAATGGCTAAAACAAAAAATACAACATCAAACGCTGGCAAGAACGCAGAGAAACTGGATCACTCACACAACACTGGTGGGACTATAGAATGACATGGCTACTCTAAAAAGCAGTTTGCAGTTTCTTTAAAAACTAAACATACAACTACCATATGAACCAGCAACTGTACTCCTGGGCATTTACCCCAAAGAAATGAAGACTTACGTTCACACAAAAACCATACGCTAATGTTTAGAGCAGCTTTATTTGTAATACCCCAAAACTAGAAAGAACACAGATGCCCTTCAACAGCTGAATGTTTAAACAAATTGCAGTACGGCCATATCATGGAACACTTACTATTCAGCAATAAAAAAGGACAAATTATTCACGCATGCATAGCAATTTCCAAAGAATTATCCTAAATGAAAGTCAATCACAAAAGGTGGAGTTCCCGTCATGGCTCAGTGGTTAACGAATCCGACTAGCATCCATGAGGTTGAGGGTTCGATCCCTGGCCTTGCTCAGTGGGTTAAGGATCCGGCGTTGCCATGAGCTGTGGTGTAGGTTGCAGATGCGGCTCGGATCCTGCATTGCTGTGGCTGTGGCGTAGGCCGGCGGCTATAGCTCCTGTTAGACCCCTAGCCTGGGAACCTCCATACGCCGCGAGTGTGGCTCTAGATAAGGTAAAAAAAGACAAAAAAATCACAAAAGGTTATAGGCTATATGAGTCCATTTATGTGATATTCTTCTTTTTTTCTTTACTATTTTTCAGGGCTGCACATGCAGCATATGGATGTTCCCAGGCTAGGAAGCTACAGCTGCAGGCCACAGCCACAGCAATGCAGGATCCAGACCCAAGCCACATCTGCAAATGCAAAGCCAGACCCAAGCCACATCTGCGACCTACACCACAGCTCACAGCAACACTGGATCCTTAACCCACTAAGCGAGGCCAGGGAGCAAACCCTTGTCCTCATGGATACTAGTCAGATATGTTACCACTGAGCCACAATGGGAACTGCCATTTATATAATATTTTTGAAATGACAAAATTATAGAAATGGAGAACAGATTAGGGGTTGCCAGGAGTTAAGAAGATAATGGTGGCAGGAAGGAAGCACGTATGGCCTAAAAGGGCAACATGAAGTATCTTTGTGGTGATAGAAATATTCTGTATCTTGCCTATATCAATGTTACTATCCTGGTTGTGACAGTGTGCTATGGTTTTGCAAGATGTCACCACTGAGGAATGCTAAGAGTACACAGATTTCTATTATTTCCTGTAACTGCATGCAAACCTACAGTTGTCTTTTTCAAAAAGTAATAAATACTTCTGGAGACAAAAATTAAAGAATATAATGAAGAAAATAAGTAACTATAATCTTACTACTCTAAAATAGCCACTATCAGAGTTCCCGTTGTGGCTCAGTGGTAACAAACACAACTAGTATCCATGAGGATGTGGGTTCAATCTCTGGCCTTGATCAGTGGGTTAGGGATCTGGCGTTGCCACGAGCTGTGGGGTAGGTGGTAGATGCGTCTCAGATCTGCCATTGCTGTGGCTGTGGTGTAGGCCAGCAGCTACAGCTCTGATTGGACCCCTAGCTTGGGAACTCCTATATGCCGCAGGTGCAGCCCCAAAAAGAAAAAAATAAAAACATTTAAAAAATAAGCTAGCCACTATTAAAATGTTGTTATAATCCTTATAACTTTTCTATGCACATTTTTGAAAGGCATACTACTATAGTTACATACTTGCTTTTTTCTCCTTTAATATTTCATCATTAATTTCCATCACATTAAACATTCTTCAAAATTGCCTTTTAATGGCTAATACTCCACAAAAAGACCAGACTAATTTATTCAGCCTAGATCCCCTCAACCCAGTGTAGGTTATTGTCAAGTTTTTAATTTTATTTCATATATATATATATATATATTTTTTTTTTTTTGCTTTTTAGGGCCACATCCAGAACATATGGAGGTTCCCAGGCTACGGGTCAAATCAGAGCTACAGCTGCCAGCCACAGCCACAGCCACAACAATGCCATATCCAAGCCGTGTCTGTGACCTACACCACAGTTCACGGCAACACCAGACCCTTAATCTACTGGGCAAGGCCAGGGCTCAAACCCACAACCTCATGGTTCCTGGTCGGATTCATTTCCACTGCACCACATTGGGAACTCCTATTTCTTACATATATTTTTTTATTTTATTTTAGTTTTTTTTGTTTTTTTTTGCCTTTATCTAGAGCCGCACCCGCGGCATATGGAGGTTCCCAGGCTAGGGGTCTAACAGGAGCTGTAGCCGCCGGCCTTCAACACAGCCACAGGAACGCGGGATCCGAGCCGCATCTGCAACCTACACCACAGCTCACGGCAATGCCAGATCCTTAACCCACTGAGCAAGGCCAGGGATCGAACCTGCAACCTCATGGTTCTTAGTCAGATTCGTTAACCACTGAGCCACGACGGGAACTCCATATTTTAGAAAATAGCTTTTGGAGTTCCCGTTATGGTTCAGAAGAAACAAACCTAGTATCCATGAAGATGTGTGTTCGATCTGGCCTTGCTCAGTGGGTTATGGATCCGGCATTGCTGTGAGCTGTGGTGTAGGTCACCGATGTGGCTCAGACCTGGCATTGCTGTGGCTGTGGCATAGGCCGGCAACTGCAGCTCTGATTCGAACCCTGGCCTGAAAATTTCCTTATGCTGTGGGTACAGCCCTAAAAAGCAAAAATAAATAAATTAATTAATTAAATATTGATAGTTAGAATGAGATGATAAACAACAGTACGTAGATCACCACCAGACTTACTGCTTGGTTCACTACCCCTCAAGCCCAGCTTGACTTTTTCTCTTCTTTGCAAAAAAAAAAGCATTTGGAACAGGTAGATCTTGGCTCAAGCACTGGCTCCAGCTTTCATTTGTTGTATATATTAATCTTGTTCTCCCTCAGCCTTAGTTTTATTAGTTGGTAAGATGAAAAATACAACATTTAAGTGAGATCACACTGACTAATACACACAGACATACAAAAATGCCAGTTCCTCAAAATTTGACACAATGCTCCTCCTCAAAATATTTTCCATAAGCATATTTATATGCTTATAGGTTAAAGTAAATATACTTTGTTATGGAAAAAGATGCATGCCAACTTCTACTTCACACTATATGTAAACATTAATTCCAGGAGGATTGCAGATGTAAATGTGAAAAGCAAAACAATAAAGGTTTTAAAGGAGAACATCTTAATGACTTTGGCCAAGGAAAATTTTTCTTAAACATGGCACAAAAAAATTCTCGCCATAGGAGTTCCCATCGTGGTACAGTGGTTAACGAATCCAACTAGGTACCATGAGGTTGCGGGTTCAATCCCTAGCCTTGCTTAGTGGGTTAATGATCCAGCATTGCCGTGAGCTGTGGTGTAGGTCACAAACATGGCTCGGATCCTGCGTTACTATGGCTACGAAGTAGGCCGGCCGCTACAGCTCCGATGAGACCCCCAGCCTGGGAACCTCCACATGCCGCAGGTGCAGCCCTAAAATGACAAAAGGCCAAAAAAAAAAAATTCTCTCCATAAAAATTCAATAAATTGGACTCTATTAAAATTTCAGGGGAGTTCCCATCATGGCACAGTGGTTAACGAATCCGACTAGGAACCATGAGGTTGCGGGTTCGATCCCTGGCCTTGCTCAGTGGGTTAAGGATCTGGCATTGCCGTGAGCTGTGGTGTAGGCTGCAGACGCGGCTTGGATCTGGCATTGCTGTGGCTCTGGCGTAGGCCTGCGGCTACAGCTCCAATTCGGCCCCTAGCCTGGGAACCTCCATATGCCGCCGGTACGGCCATAAAAGGACAAAAAGACAAAAAAAAAACAAAAAGAAATTTCAGAAGTTCCCATCTTGGTGCAGCAGAAACGAATCCAACTAGGAACCATGAGGTTGCAGGTTCGATCCCTGGCCTTGCTCAGCGGGTTAAGGATCCAGCGTTGCCATGAGCTGTGGTGTAGGTCACAGGCGCGGCTCAGATCCCGCGTTGCTGTGGCTATGGTGTAGGCCAGCAGCTGTAACTCTGATTTGACCCCTAGCCTGGGAACCTCCATATGTCACGGATGTGGCCCTAAACAGCAAAATAAATAAATAAATAAATAAACTAATTAATTAATTAATTCAAACTTTTGATCATCAAAGACTCCACTGAAAGAGAGCACGACAACTCACAGATCAGAGGATATTCACTCCATGACTACCTGACATAGAATACTCAGAATATATTAAGAATGCCTACAAAACAAAAAGACTAAAAAGAAAGTGGTGTGCTGGACTGAATCCTGGATCAGAAAAAGGACATTAGTGGAAAAACTAGTGAAATCCAAATCAAGTCTATAATTTAGTTAATACTATTATATCAACATTAACTTCTTGGTGTTCTCGTTGTTGTTCAGTGGTTAACGAACCCAACCAGTATCCAGGAGGATGCGGGTTCGATCCCTGGCCTCGTTCACGGCGCTGCTGTGAACTCTGGTGTAGGTCATAGACGCAGCTCAGATCCTGCATTGCTGTGGCTGTGGCGTAAGTCGGCAGTTGTAGCTCTGATTTGACCCCTAGCCTGGAAACCTCCATATACCGCAGGTGCGGACCTAAAAAGCAAAAAAAAAAAAAATGTACCATGGTTATATAAGATGCTAACATTGGGGAAAACTGGGTGAAGACTATGAGAATTCTCTGTATTTGTAACTTTTCTGTAAATCTAAAAGTATTTCAAAATAAAAAGTATATATACCTGTTTTTGCTTTTTTTAGGGCCACACCCGTGGCATATGGAGGTTCCCAGGCTAGGGGCTGAATCAGAGCTACAGTTGCCAGCCTACACCACAGTTCACAGCAACGCCAGATCCTTAATCAGCTAAGTGAGGCCAGGGATCAAACCTGTAACCTCATGACTCCTAGTCAGATTCACTTCACTGCGCCACGATGGGAACTCCCCACAAAATAAAAAGCATATTTAAAGAAAGAAAGAGGAGGAAGGAGGAAACATAAGAGAGAAAGTGGCACCCAACAGAAAAATAGGCAAAAGACTCCAACAGATACATAAAAGGATTTCCAAATGGCCAATAAACATATGAAAAGGGTTCCACCTCATTAGCCTTCAACATCAAAGAACCAGAAACTAAAACCACAAGGCCATACCACAAAATACTCATGAGAATTATTGAAATGAAAAAAACGAAACAAAAAAATACCAAGTGTTGGGAACTATGGAACAATCAGAACTCTATACACTGATGGTGGGTTGCTCATTATCACAATCATTTTGGAAGCATCAACCGAAGATAAACACACACATACACTATGACATAATAATTCCACCCCCAGTTACCTACTCAACAGAAATACATACATACTTTCCCCATATACCAGAAGTTCCCACTGTGGCTCAGTGGGTTAAGGACCTGGCATAGTGTCAGTGAGGATTCAGGTTTGATCCTGGCCTTGCTCAGTGGGCTAATGATCTGGCATTGCCACAAGCTGCAGCATAGGTCACAGATGTGGCTCAGATCTGGTGTTGCCGTGGCTATGGCCTGGAACTTCCATATGCCAGAGGTGCAACTACAAAAAGAAAAAATATATTTTAAAAAATTTAAATAAACAACATATACTAGAATGTTCGTAGTAAAAAAATTTTTTTTTCCTTATTTTTTTTTTGCTTTTTAGAGCTGAACATGCGGCATATGGAAGTTCCCAGACTAGGGGTCAAATCCGAGATGCAATTGCCAGCCACAGCAACACGGGATCTGAGCCACATCTGCAACCTATACCATAGCCCATGGCAATGCTAGATCCTTAACCCACCAAGTGAGGCTAAGGATCGAACATGAATCCTCACGGATACTAGTCAGGTTCGTTACTGCTGAGCCATGACAGGAACTCCCCATAGTAACATTTTTCATAGTAGCCAAAAACCTGAAATTACCCAAATGTTTATTGAGTAGAATGGGTAAATTAATTGTTATACAGTCATACAACAGAACATCGTACAACAATGAAAAAGAATGAACTACTGTACATGCAACATAGATAAACTTTACAGAAATGTTAAGCAAAAGAATTCAGACAGAGGAGTTCCCTTGAGGCACAGTGGGTTAAGGATCCAGTGTTGTTACTGCAGCAGCTTGGGTTTCTGCTGTGGCTTGGGGTTCGAACCGGGCCCAGGAACTTTCGCAGGCCACTGGAAAGGCAAAAAAAAAAAAAGGAAACAAAATACAAAAAAACCCACACAATTCAGACAGAAAAGTACACTATCTAGTTCCACTTACATAAAAAGTATATAAACAACCAAAACTAATATAGGCTTTAGAAGTCAGGAATCGTTACCCTTGAGGGGTGGAGGATAGGTAATCACTAGACGGGGACAAGAGAGGGATTCTGGTGGTACTGGTAATGACATTTCCTGATCTGGATGATGGTTAGAGGAGTGTGCCCTGTTTGTGAAAATTACTTGACTGTATATTTATGATACATGCACTTTTATGCATGTATGTTATTGCTTAACAGACATAAATATATGCCTTTTTTTTTGTGTGTGTCCTTTTACAGCTGAATCTGCGGCATATGGAGGTTCCCAGGCTAGGGGTCGAATCGGAGCTGTAGCTGCCGGCCTATGCCACAGCCACAGCAACATGGGATCTGAGCCACGTCTGTGACCTACACCACAGCTCACGGCAACGCCGGATCTTTAACCCACTGAGTGAGGCCAGGGATCAAACCCTCAACCTCGTGGTTCCTAGTCGGATTCATTTCCGCTGTGCCACGATGGGAACTCCAATATATACCTTTTTAAAAAAGGAAAAATTTTAAACTCTAAATAAGTAGATACCAATGGTAAACTAATAATTCTCTTTGCTCTCTTAAAGTCTAAAATAAATAAGTAAAACCCCTTATCACAGTATTAAAGTCCCCTCACGATCAGAGCTATCACTGTCTATATCACATAACGACTCCCAGCAGTGCCCCACGTGCACCCGACACTCACTATCCCAAGCTTTCCTGATCCAGTTTTAGGAAGGCATCCAAATCCAGATGTTTATTTCTGTTGATGAGTCTCCAAGCACAATACACGCACCCAACTCCTTCTAGGAGCATGTGCTGTTTTCTCCTCCAGAGATACCCGCCCTCGCCCCTTGCCTCCTTGGAGAATTCTTGCTCAACCTTGAAGGCTTAGCTCTAAGGGTCCCACCCCAGCACTCCCCACGTAGAGCCTGCTTCTGCATTCATTGCACCCTACATATCCTACGCTATAACACTGGCCCTATTCCTTCATAACTATCTATTCATTCATCTCTCCATTAAAACCATAAGCTCCTCGAAGACCTGGATGGCTAGCTTATTTAACACAGTGCCTTGTTTCAAGCAGGCACATCAAAGAATACATGTTGTGCGAATTCTAGGTAATGTGGTCTGGGATTTTCCCCAATTCCCTTTCTTTTGAGAACACTGGAGTCCTTAGTTTAGAGAAGTGGTGTGGAATACTGGAAAAAGCAGACAAGAAAAGGGGAAAAACAAGAAAAACATGAGCTAAAACCAAAAAAGGCAACTCTAACAAGAAATATAAATGGCTAATAGATATATGAAAGATGCTCAACTTCACCAGTAATCAGAAAAATGCCAGTTAAAACAATTGCAATTAATGCAATTTTTTAAATAAAAATTATATCACTTGGGGGGAATTTCAATAAACTTAGGTTTAAAAAGTGTAAGATAAGACATGTATGCTCCCAGCAGCACTGCTTACAATAGCAAAATACCGCAACAACCCAAATGGGAAACAATCCAAACGGTGTGCAAGAAAACAGATGGATAAACTCCAGCATATTAGCACAATGAACTAAAATTTAGCTTGAACATAAATGAACTACAGCTACATGCATCAACGTGAAGGAATTTCAAAATTAATGTCATGCAAAAAGTAGGAGTCTGAGAGTTTCCATTGTGGCTCAGTGAGTTATGAACCCGACTAGTATCCATGAGGATCTGGGGTAGATCCCTGGCCTCACTCAGTGGGCTAAGGATCCAGCATTACCGCAAACTGTGGTGTAGGTTGCAGATGTGGCTCAGATCTGGTGTTGCTGTGGCAGTGGTGTAGGTCAGCAGCTGTTGCTCTAATTTGACCCCTAGCCCAGGAACTTCCATATGCCCCAACTGCAGCCCTAAAAACAAACAAACAACAAAAAAAACGTAGGAGTAGAACACAGGTGAAACACAGGTCATACCATGTATATAAGGTTCAAAACTATATTGTGAAGCTAAGCAATATGTTGCTTGGGCATGTAGTAGAAGTAAAATAAAAGGCAAGAAAATAAACACAGACTTCAAGACAATGAAAATAAACAAATTCTGTGGAAGAAGCAGAGGGGTTATAATCTAGAAGGGACCCTGGCAGGCTTGAAAAGTATTGGTAATGTTCTGTTTCTTAAGCTAGTTGTTCAGTACACAGGTGACCATTTTATTGCTATGCTTTAAAACTTTCCATATACACAGGTCTCCTTTCTTGCCTTTCAGTAAAGCAATTACGTTTCTTCATGTAAACCCTGCAGAAATATTTTTAGACCAAGTGAATGGCAAATTTTCAAGACACTGATAATATCTAGGGTTGGTAAGGAGGCAAGGGAAAAAACGAATCTCACATGTAATATCACTGGAGAGAGTGTAATTTTATAAAATATATAATAAATGCCAAGACAGAAGCAACGTAAATGTCCATTGACAGGGGAATGGATAAAGAAGATGTGGTACATATACACAATGGAATATTACTCAGCCATAAAAAAGAGTGAAATAATGCCATTTGGAGCAATATGGATGGACCAAGATACTATCATACAAAGTGAAGTCAGAAAAAGACAAATATCATATGATGTCACTTATATTTGGAATTTAAAAAAAAAAAGTGATAAA
>PVHT020000034.1:2343553-2379106 GCA_004024745.2 Catagonus wagneri
TTTTTTTTTTTTTTTTTGCTTTTTAGGGCTGAATGCGTGCCATATGGAAGTCCTAGGGGTCAGATTGGAGCTAGCTGCCAGCCTATGCCACAGCCAAAAGGGATCTGAGCAGCATCTGCAACCTACACCACAGCTCATGGCAATGCCATATCCTTAACCCACTGAGCAAGGCCAGGGATCGAACCCGCATCCTCATGGATACTAGTCAGACTCATTTCCACTGTGTCACAACAGGAACTCCCTGAATCATTTTGCTGTACAGCAGAAATTAACACAACATTGCAAATCAACTATACTTCAATAAAATTTTTTTTTAAATAGGTGTTCCCGTCGTGACTCAGTGGTAATGAACCTGACTAGTATCCATGAGGACACGAGGTCAATCCCTGGCCTTGCTCAGTGGGTTAAGGATATGGCATTGCCGTGAGCTGTGGTGTAGGTTGCAGACACAGTTCAGATCTCACATTGCTGTGGATGTGGTGTAGGTCAGCAGCTAAAGCTCCAACTGGACCCCTAGCCTGGGAACTTCCATATGCCTCGGGTGCAGCTCTAAAAAGACAAAAAAAAAATTTTTTTAAGTAAAAAAATAAGGAGTTCCTGACACGGCATAGTGGGTTAAGGAACTGGCATTGCTACAGGTGTGGTGTAGGTCACAGTTCTGGCTCAGATTCGATTCCTGGGTCTGGAACTTCCATATGCTGCAGGTGCGGCCCAAAAAAGAAAAAATTAATACAAATTTTTTAAAAATTTTTGTTTTTTTTTGTTTTTTAGGGCCACCCCTGGGGCATATGGAATTTCCCAGGCTAGGGGTAGAATCGGAGCTACAGCTGCCAGCCTACACCACAGCAACAGCCACAGCCACATGGGATCCCAGACCTACTGAGCGAGGCCAGGGATTGAACCCATATCCTGATGGATACTAGCCAGATGTTTCCACTGCACCACAATGAGAACACCTTAAAATTTAAAAATAAATACAGTAAAAAATGTTTGTAAAGAAATACTACACTGCTTTTTTTTTGGTTTTTAGGGCCACGCCTGCGGCATATGGAGGTTCCCAGGCTAGGGGTCTAATCAGAGCTGTAGCCGCCAGCCTACGCCACAGCCACAGCAATGCCAGATCTGAGCCGCGTCTGCAACCTACACCACAACTAAAGGCAATGCCGGATCGTTGACCCACTGAGCAACGCCAGGGATCAAACCCACAACCTCATGGTTCCTAGTCGGATTCATTAACTGCTGCACCAAGACAGGAACTTCTACAGTGCTGATAAACCTCTACAAATTGACAGTAAAAGATCTTCAAGACATATTAAGTAAAAAAAAGCAAGTCACAAATTAATTAATAAAATATGGCTTCTTGTTTAAGTACATATATATGTTCATAGTATTAGCAATTGCCAACCCTTTTTTTTTTGTCTTTTTGCCTTTTCTAGGGCCGCACTCGCGGCATACGGAGATTCCCAGGTTAGGGGTCTAATCGGAGCTGTAGCCACCGGCCTATGCCACAGCTCATGGCAACGCCGGATCCTTAACCCACTGAGCAAGGCCAGGGATCGAACCTGCAACCTTATGGTTCCTAGTTGGATTCATTAACCACTGAGCCACGACGGGAACTCCAGTAACTGCCAACTTCTAAATAAAGCAGTTACAACCTGCTGAACCCTATTGGGCCCTGTTCTAAGTGCTTTATATATATTAACTTACTTAATCTCAACACAACAATATGGTAAATACAAATCCCTATTTCATAGACGAGAAAACCGAGGCACAGATGTTAAGTATCTTGCCCAAAGTCATATAACTAGTAAGGAGCAGAGCCACGGTTCAAACTCTGGCCCTATGGCTCCAGAGTCTGTGCCCCTAACCACTACGCCACACAGGCATTTCTTGCAAGAAGGCACACAGAAAAGCCCTGAATTCATACACAATAAGCTAGAGAAGGACAGGGAAGTAATGGGACTTTTCAGTCCATATAAACTTTTGCAACAAAAATGTATTTGTGTGATATTCCTATAATAAATATATAAATAAACAGAAGGAAAGAAACAGTACTAAACTTTTCAGTCAGTGGTGGGGTCTGGGTCTGAATGAGACCTACTAATCCTTGAGTAAATCACTTTATCTCTCTGGGCAGTTTTCCATCTGCAGAATGGGGGTAACAATAGCTAATAACACACTTTAAGCAGAGTAGGTAAAAGATATATAGGAACAGTGTGAAAGGGCTTTGCACACCATAAATCACTTCACAACGGTGAGGCATCCTTAACTTACCCATGGAACTCTAGAAAGACTGCAAGGAAGGAGGGTGGGTTGAACAAACTGCCTAAAAGAATAAATCTCTTAGGTATTAAATCTGTGAATAAATCTAGGGTTCTCTCCGGCACCTCATCCTCCAGAACCAGAGGATCCAGTCTGTAGGCCACAGAAGACCTCACCCCGCACCCACAACCTGGCCCCTCTCTGCTTGGTGCCACTGAATTGATTTACGGGGCAAGAATGACCCAGCTGTGAGCAGGCTCCAGGGAGCTTTAGGAACAGCCCAAAATGTCTGGCAGGGTGGTCCGCACTGGGGATTCACTGAAAGGTGAGCTAGGAAGAGGAACCATCTTCTCTACGGAAAAAGGAACAGAGCTAATCACAAGGTAAGCAGCCTCTAACCTCGTAAACATTCTTGGGGAGAAGCCCAGCCACCTTCAAATTACAGGCAGCCTCTCCACTCAGTTCAAACAAATCTCAGCTGTGACTCACCCCTGAGCGGGGAGGGGGTAAACACACAGCTGAGGGCCTAGAGATCAAGACGCTGAGAAGGGAGATAAACAGGGAGAAGGCCCCAGACGTTCTCACAGCACAGGCTCCTGTGAATGGGGAAAGACCTATGGGAAAACGTTCCCCCAGGTCCCACTCCCCAGCTGCTCTGGGGGGGTGGCCACAAGAACTAGATGGCAGATGAGGGTCGAGGGCCTTTCTAGAAGGAAGTAAGAGGAGTTTGCCCCCCAGCTGAAACCAGCATCCTTAATTTATCCTCGCCCTATAATCCACTCCTCCCTCATCTGTCCTTCAGTTCTGTTCCCTCTCCCACCTGGAATGTACATGGTCTCTCAAGCTGCCGCAGCAGCGGCCACCTCAACTTTCCCCTTCTGAGAAATGGGAATAACCAGCCCCCTGAAACAATGGTTCCCAATAGGCCAGGATGAGGAATGCCTCAGTAAAGTCAAAGAAGTCAGGTGTGGGAGTTCCCATCGTGGCACAGTGGTTAACGAATCCGACTAGGAACCATGAGGTTGCAGGTTCGATCCTTGGCCTTGCTCAGTGGGTTACCGATCCGGCGTTGCCATGAGCTGTGGTGCAGGTTGCAGATGCGGCTCGGATCTGGCGTTGCTCTGGCTCTGGCATAGGCCAGCTCCAATTAGACTCCTAGCCTGGGAACCTCCATATGCCACAAGTGTGGCTCTAGAAAAGGCAAAAAGACAAAAAAAAAGTCAGGTGTGGTGGTTGGGGGCTGACCCTCTCTTGGCGGAGACTTCCAGCCCACTCAGCTCGCAGGTCTCCAGTGCTCTTGATCCCGTCTTCTGCAGGGTTCTCCAGGCCAGAGAAGGTCCTTTGCTGGGTATGGCACAAAGAATCCTCCCCACAGATTGGCCAACAAAACAGGTGTCTCCTTTTTGTCTGGCTACCTGCCTGCCCAGAGGCATGGGCTGGATGAGCTCGACGCAAAGGGCTGACCCAGGGTGACAGAGGTGAGATGAGAAAAAGAGATTTAGGGTGGCACCCGAAGTGGGGCAGCCGTTCTCATTCCCTGGAGGGAAAAACACCAGGGCCCGGCAGTAAGACTGTGTCCAGAGAGGGAGGTGGGCCCCTAAACTCTCAACTCTGAGGGAGACATGCTTTTGTTCAGCCCATCTCCCTTCAGGAAACCCACCTAGTTCCCAGCCAGCCTGGAAGGGGGGGGGCAGTTCCTGAGCGCCCCTCCCCCTTTCTAGTCTCTGATTATTTTACTTCGAGATTTTTTTTGCTGTTGTGCCCCCAGACCCCAGAAGACTGTCCTTCCTTTTCCCCATCCCACCCTATTTTCTTGCCCTCTTCCTGCCCCTGCTAGCCGGCTTCCATCTGGCCCAACAGCCTTCCTGGCACATACTTGTTCCCTCAACTCAACCTCCCCACCCCTAGGAGACAAAGGTTTCATAAGACCACATGGTAACCCAAAGAGGCACATCCCATAATTACCAGCAGGCGAGGCAGCTCGTCCCACCTGCTCTAAGCACCCGTGTGTGGAAACGAAACCATCTGGGCGCGCACACCACCCCACCACTCCCACCTGGGAGAAATATGAGCAAACACTGGCGCCAAATGCCTGCTGACTGGGTAAGCCTCCTCTCCCAGATCCTCCGGCAGAGCCCAGGATTCCCCAAATTCCTGGCAGGCCTGGAGACATCAGCTGTGGTGCTCCTGAGAGGAAGAACTTGGCAATGAATGGGGGAGGTGGAACGGCATGACAAGGAAGTTATGGGCTGAGCTTGCGGCAGGTCTCATGAGTGGAAGGAAAAGGCAGTCACCAAACGTGAATGGTTCCTCTACCCAGGAGTTTCTTCCCCACCCATGTGTCACAGAGTAGGGCTTCCACCGGTTCAGAATTCATTCATTCTTTTGGAGTAAGCATCAGTGACCCCAGATGAAACTTCTTTTAAAATATAAATATTCTGACCCAGAAATTCCAATCCTAGGTATTTATTTCCAATAAAGACCAAAGTTTTTTGAAACTTGGAAACAAAATTTGGGGGTTCCCGTCGTGGCTGAGGGGTAAAAAACCCGAGTAGTATCCATGAGGATTCAGGTTCCATCCCTGGCCTTGCTCAGTGGGTTGAGGATCTGGCGCTGCTATGGCTGTGATGTAGGCCGGCAACTGCAGCTCCGATTCATTCCCTAGCCTGCGAACTTCCATATGCTGTGGGTGTGGCCCTAAAAAGCAAAAAAACCTGTGTGTAGAAACAAAAGTTCACAGCAGCATTATTCACAATAGACAAAACGCAGAAACAGCCCAAGCCAACCAACAGAATAAATGTCATAATATAGCCATACAACTGAATATTATTTGGCCATAAAAGGCATGAAATACTGATTCATGTTACAATATGGATCAACCTTAAAAGTATACTAACTGAAGGAGGCCAGTCACAAAGGATCACATATTATACGATTACTTTTATTTTATTTTTTTGTCTTTTTGCCTTTTCTAGGGCCCAACCACGGCATATGGAGGTTCCCAGGCTAGGGGTCTAATCGGAGCTGTAGCCGCTGACCTACGCCACAGCCACAGCAAAGTGGGATCCGAGCTGTGTCTGCAACCCACACCACAGCTCACGGCAACGCCGGATCCTTAACCCACTGAACAAGGCCAGGGATTGAACCCACAACCTCATGGTTCCTAATCAGATTTGTTAACCACTAAGCCACGATGGGAACTCCCTATACGATTATCTTTAGATAAAATATCTAGAATAGGCAAATCATAAAGAAAGTAGACTGGGAGGTTTGGTCAGGTGTTGGAGGAAAATGGGGAGTGATTGCTAATGGGTCAGGATTTCTTTATGGGGTGATGAAAATGTTCTAAAATCAGTTGTGTTGATGACTACAACTCTGTGATTATACTAAAAACCATTGAGTTGTTATACTTTAAATGGATGATGTGTACTGTATGTGAGTTATATCTCAAAAAAGCTGTTATAAAAAGAAAATGAGGGCATTCCTGTTGTGGCTCAGCAGTAACGAAACCGACGAGCATCCATGAGGACACAAGTTCAATCCCTGGCCTTGCATTAAAATTAATTCAGCTTCTGGGGTCCTAAAGGAATGACATCTAATCCAGGGTAAGGGTTCAGACTGCAGCTGATGTAAAATTCCAAATCCGCTTAAGCATTGAGAGAATCTTTCTGGCTGATCACGATGAAAAAACAAACAGGGAGTTCCTGCTGTGGCACAGGAGGTTAAGGATCCAGTGTTGCCACAGCTGTGGTGTAGGTCTCAGCTGTGGCTGAGATTCGATCCCTGGCCTGGGAATTTCCATGTGCCACAAGAGCAGCCAAAAAAAAAAAAAAAAGGTAGGGCTGTGGTGGGGAAGGGGGGGAGGAGAAAGAAGATGCAAATGCAAATATTCTAAGGAAGGAAAACGCTGATAGAATATTTTATCAGAGCCCAGATCTTCATGGAACACTAGCTGCCTTGACCATGAGATCAGAAAAAGGAGGAGGAGGAAAGGAGCCCAGAAGGGGATGCTAAAATATGAACCCTGACTATCACCTTAAGACAGTCCTGGCTGAGTTGGTAGTTGCAAATGTTACTCAGGTCTTCACCCTGAGTCTACCTACAGGTCCCCTCTCATCCTCAGTATGAGAGGAGAGGAACAGATAAGACAAACAGCAATATAATAAAAAGGAACAAAACCTGACCAGACCAGAGAGTTCCCAGTTTCTCCATCCCTTGACCAGGGGAAGTCAAAACAGTCTGGCCACTCAATAACAAATAGAAAATAACAACTGCATCCGAGTATTTACCATGTGCCAGGCACTGGGCTTAATATTTCACATGCATTCCTCACAAGAACTTTATGATACAGGTGCAGTTAGTAACCCTGTTTTACAGATGAGGAAACTGAGACTGAAGAGATAATTTACCAAAGTGATCTTGGGCAAAGCAAACACTGAAGCCCTGACTAGAGTCCACTGGATCAGATTCCCAGAACCAGGATCTTTTTTGGTTTTGTTTTGTTTGCCTCTGTCTTTTTTTTTAGGGCTGCACCAGCGGCATATGGACGTTCCCAGGCTAGGGGTTGAATTGTAGCTGTAGCCACCAGCCTGCACCACAGCCACAGCCAACGCCAGATCCGAGCCGCGTCTGCAACCTACACCACAGCTCACGGCAACACCGGATCCTTAACCCACTGAGTGGGGCCAGGGATCGAACCTGCATCCTCATGGATACTAGTCGGGTTCGTTAAACATTAAGCCACGACAGGAACTCCCATAACCAGCATCTTAACCACAATGCTATTAACGGAAATCATAATGTAGCCAAAAATTGTGATATAAACTCACTGGAAAGATGGGAGAAGGCAAAGGAAGCATACAAGAGGTGGGGGTATAAAACTTCCTGTAATTCCTACAAACAGGAAGTCAGTGATATCTAAAACTGATAAAGAATAAACATACTATTTAGAAACATGACAGTAAATGTTACAAAAGAGCTAAAAAAGTTGAAGGTAACTTCCACTGGGCAGGCCTTGGATAAGCAACTGCTTACTATTTTCCCCTAAAGTCTTTTGATATTATCAGGTCTTTTAAAATCATGCACATATATTTCTTTGATAAAAAAATGATTTAAGAACCCCCTGGTGGCCTAGTGGTTAAAGGATCCAGCATTGTCATTGCTGTGGCATGGGTTTGATCCCTGACCCAGGAACTTCTGCATGCCATAGGCATAGTCCCCGGCCCTCAAAAACAAAGATTGAAAAAGAGAAAATCAGAGATCATTCAAAGCAAAGTTAAATGTAATGACATCTGTTGCTTTTGCCACACAGTTTCCATCCTCCCCCACTAATAATAGCACTTGGATTTTGCTTTGGAGAATAGCCCTCCTTCCCTGGGTAATCTGGTGTGCCTGTCAACCAAGAAACCCCAACCTGCCCTGGCCGAGGTAGGTAAGGGGCCAGTGACACCCTCTCCCTAGAGTCTTGAGCAGAATGACAAAAAGACCTAAAACAGCTGGAACTAGTTCACCCAGAAGTGGGAAGCCTCCATTAGTTCCTTCCTCTTACAGGGGCCCCAGGACTTCTCTGGCTTGGACTTTTTAAGCTTACCCTTAAGTTCTGTGAGCTGCCCAGAATTAAATTCCTTAAATTCCTCTTCTGCCTGAGTTAGAGTCACTCTCTGTTGCTTATAATAATGGAACTTAATGGGAATGTCTACTAAAAATGACTTAGAGGTTAACTGTATTTTTATTTGCCAGTATAACTTACTACAGTGTCTTGTAAACTTTTTTGACTTAAAAAAATACATTTTACATCACAATCGAATAAACACACCCACAAACATATAATATATATACATACATACAACTAAAACAAAAGTTTTGCCAAAAATGTCTATCTTAACATTCTGAGAACGTTAATTCTTTAAGACTTTTTGTTTAAGAGCAATTTGAGGTTTACAACAAAAGGAATAGAAATTCCCCATATACCCCTCTCCCCACATACATGCCTATTATCAATATCATTCAGCAGAATGGTACTTTTTTTTTCTTGGTTGCATCCGAGGTACGTAGCAGTTCCTGGGCCAAGTATCAAACCTGCACCACAGCAGCGACCTGGGCTGCTGCAGTGGCAATGCCAGATCCTTAACGCACTGCGCCACAAGGGAACTCCCAGAATTGTACTTTTTTTTTGTCTTTTTGTCATTTTGGGGTGCACCCGCAGCATATGGAGGTTCCCAGGCTAGGGGTCTAATCGGAGCTGTAGCTGCCAGCCTACGCCACAGCCACAGCAACGCGGGATCTGAGCTGCGTCTGCAACCTGCACCACAGCTCACGGCAACACTGGATCCTTAACCCACTGAGCAAGGCCAGGAACTGAACCCACAACCTCACGGTTCCTAGTTGGATTCGTCTCCGCTGCGCCACGACAGGAACTCCCAGAATGGTACTTTTTAACCAAGGATGAACATACTTTGATTCATCATAATCACCCAAAGTCCACAGGTCACCTTCACGCTAATGAAGTGAATGATGTTGCATTTTCTATGGGTTTGGACAAAAGTATAATGACATATACCCATAATTATATCAAAGTATTTTCATAGTCCTAAAAAGGTTTTGTGTATTTCTCCTCTCTCCCCACAAACTCCTGGCAACCACTGATCTTTTTAATATCTCCATGGTTTTATTTTTCCAGAATGGCATATAGTTGGGATCTACTTCTTTTTTTCTTGAAAAAAGAGGTTCAAAGCCTTTATGCTATAAGACCACTCATGGCCCACCCATACATGGACTGGACAGGCCCTAGGTGGCAAACTCTTACACTAAATACTGTAGCTTTTCTGCCAGGATTGAGCCCTGTCCCACTGGTCCTGCCCAGTGCCCCCCCCCCCCCAGGGTGGGGGGCAGAGGACACATTTAGGTTATTTGTTCATAGGAAGGACACAATTTTGTGCCTCTTATGACAATGAACCCAGATTCCTGTTGGACGTGTGATAAACAGAGGAACCACTTCTTCAGGCCTCTTCCTCTGAGCACATCTATTTCTTTTTTAATGCTGGTTCTGACCCACTAAGTTGATCTCCATGATTATGTGATTATGATCAGCAGTTTGAAAAACACTGGCTCATTGTACCTGTTGCATCTGCCTCCAACAATAAAGGCAATCCAGAGAATGCAGCAGTGATATTTCCGTGTCCATGTATGGTGCACTGAGGCACATGGCTTGGCTGGTGGAGAAATACTAACACAGTTCCAGGGTCCTGATACTCACTGTCTGCACTGCTGACACCAGAAGAAACATCTGTTCATTTACTTATTCACTCACTCACTTTACACATGCACTGAGAATGAATATGTACAAGAGGTTCCTGGGACTATCCAGAACTATAAATTCTATCTGTAGGATGGCTCAGAGGAGAGGAATCCAGGACAAAGCCTGTCTCCTGACTGATTGATTGTTTACCGTCTCCTCCCCTTCCTTAAGAGCTCAGGAATGTCTCCAACACCAGACCCAGGCAATAGTTATTTCACTCCCACCTTTGAAGTCAAATAACTCTCAAGTCCAGTCTAGAAAAAAGAAATAAAAGGGAATTTCTGTCTCCCCCTGTGCTAGAGGTCTCTGATTAGCTACGGCTGGAGACTTTGAATTCCTTGTTATTTTTCAATCTACTCTTTCTGCCCCAGCAGACAATCAGCAAAACATCAAGGGAAAAAATAGGGTGTCAATTCATTCTCAACGTTGCCAATGCCTCAGACTTAAGATTTTTCTGGAAATCTTTCTACAGCAAGCAAAGAGAAGCCCAAACACCTCTCCTTTATTTCCCTCATACTTGTTCCTTGCCTCAGCCATTCCAAAAGAGTGAGCAAGAGCACAGAGTAGAACTTGAGGATGACACAATACAGGATGGATTTTTTCCACCGCTTCTGCATCCCATAGCTGGGGGAGTAACAAGCTACAGAAGATGAGAGATGGGGGTGCTAGAGTTGGGCAGTAACAAGACCTGTATTGCAATGTGGCAGAAATACAGCCTGGGCAGAAATGGAGAGGGGACAGTGAACAGAATTAAGTGATCATCTATGCCTTAAACCTGAAATGAGCAACTATTCTACAAATAATCTTGGAAGAGCCATAATCCAGGTGCAGTTGGGTTAGCTCTACCTCAAGGGCAAGCTGAGACAGGAAGAGGGAAGAGAATCAGAATTAGAGCAGAAAGAGGAAAAGGAAGGGATACAAGCCCCCCATCACCTTGGCTCCCATTTCACTCTCCTCTACAATAGCTTGGAAATTGATAAACTAGCACACATCCATTCTGGGTTAAGTTCCCCAGCAGAGCCTAGACACACTTAGCCCCAAGTTACCGTCCTTTGTTTCTGGAAAGGAAAAAACATAGTTCACTGTGGTGGGGGAAGAGAACAGGGACTGGGAGCCTAGGGCAGGAGGGGAGCAGGGCAGATCTCTTAGCACTGTGGAGCCGTCGTCGGGTTAGCACTCCTCTCTCTCCTCCACCCTCACTCGGTCCAAGCTCTACCCTCCTCTTCTCAGCCCAGATTTTGGCATCCCTTCCATCCACTAGCCCCGGGGTTGGAGGCTGGAGACGGAAGCAAAGCCAACAAAATGTCCCAGGAAGCTATCGGCTGGCCATTTGGGAGGAGGGGACCGGAAAACGGCACGGGGGAAAGAGGATAAATTCGAGCCGAGAGGTGACACCCCCTTCGCCCCAAGCAGACAGCCCAATCCCTCCTAACTAAAGGTAAGAGTCCCCGGCCATTCTCAGCGTATGGAGTTCACGGTCCCCGTTCTCGAGTTGAAGCCCTAGGGTTTCACTCTCTTCCCTTTGTCTTGCTATTGATCACCCAAAGCACCATGAAGTTCTGTGAAGGGTCTCTGAGGTCACCAGGACCCACAAAACGCCTAATTCCCCTTGTTGGGAACTAAAGTCCAAAAGTGTGCAGGAATCTCGTCCCCAGAGTTCATTCTTCTAGGACGCAACCTAGGAGCCCACAGGACGCCTGAGTAGCGCGCACTGGAGACCTGCGCCGAGCCCCTGGCCGTAGCCGCAGTGTCCTCCTAAAGGGCAGGGACGCCCCGAGTCCTCAAGCCTTAAAAGGGTCTTCAGCCCGAGACTCCCCGGGATTCCCACTACCCGCCGCGAGGCAGTACAAAAAGAGAAGCGCCGTGAGGAGCTGCCGGCGCGGCACCAGGTCAGCGAACTCGGCGCGGGGCACGGTCTGGGCGGAATTAGAAACCTAGAATACCAAGCGAGGGAGGCGCCGCGGCCGCTTTTTCTTACCGAGGTCTGCCCTTCCGGGTGCACGTCCACCAGTGTACACAAGCTACGCGTCCCGTTCATCATCTTCCCGTGAGGGTCGAGTCACAGACCCAGCCCTCCACCCCGCTGTCCGGCTCCTACTAGGCGGGCGCGCGCCGAACCGCCCCCTTATATAGGTGCGTCAGGGGGCGGGGCTAGAGATAGGATACGCCCCCATGACGCGGTTCGCCAATGACTGAGCAATATGGCGGCGTGGGCGTGGCCTACGGGCCTCAAGCCACGCCCGTCTGCGCTCTCTCAGATTTACCTAAAGGTGGGGCTTGGGAGCCACTATCCGCTAAACTGAAGTTCTGTCCAGTGTTATTGTACCTCAAACGTTAGTCTTGCCTTCTCATTTCAACTCTAAGGCCAGTGTTGGTATGAGAGGTTCACCCTGCCCGCCCCTAGAGGATGCAAAACTGGAAAAAATATTCTATACATTCTCCTCTCCCTATATTTAGGCCAGCCTGTAGGCTTTGTAAAACCCAGAAAGCTTTCCTCCACCATACAGGCTCCCAGGGCCAGCTCACTCAGACTGGACTAAGCCAGTCTGGCAGGTGCCCTTCCTTGGCAGAAAGCCCAGGCCAGAGTCAAAGCCAGCTTGGCTCTGGGTGGGGCTTGTTTTGCAGAAGCTAGTACATCAAAGCTGCCCTTATATGGATGGAAGAGGCGGGACACATTGCCTTAAAAGGTATTTGTATTCTTGAGAAGGGATGAACCTCAACGTCTCCAATGGATTTGTTCTCTAAGCCCAGGTTAGCATCACAAGGACCTAGAAGAGAGAATGGCCAGGCAGGACCTCGGAGCCTCTTCCAGCCCAGCTCCTCTTAGCAGGTGGCTTCTCCACTGGACTATGGACAGGACAGGAGGAGGTCTGACCCACTCCAGAGTGGACAGAAAACCTGAATCTAGCAGTAGGCTCTGATGACCCGCTAGCTCCCTGTTCAAGGCAACAGGAGAGGGATGCCAGGTAGGAATGGATGGATATCTTTGTGTCTAGGGGGTGAATGCTGAGGCTATCCTTATGTTCCGAGGGAATAAAACCCAGTTCCAGTCTAACCCTCCAAGAAGGCATTTACCGGCCTTGTTCTTCCCAGAATGTTTTTCAGGAGAGAAGGGAATGTTATCAATACTCCTAGTCTCCCTAGGTTCCATCTGATCTGTTGTAAAGGGCCTCTAAAAAGTGAGGTTAAGAAAACCCCAGCTTCGGTCTCTAAGCAGTACAATAAAACAGTTTCTTCATAAAATTTAGACCTCTGAGTTAAGTCAGGGGGAAAAAAATGAGAAGACAAGTCAATGATTTCAGTATAGATATATAATTTTGTGTTTAAAATAAATTCAGTGCTGGATTGGATTGGGAGAGAATATGTGACTTGCAAAATAGAGGAATTTTTTTTTTAAATCACAAAATCACAAGTCATTGGTGAAAACAGGCTTCTCCCTCCTCTAGGCTCCTTACAGAGCCTGCTTAGGAAAGAAGAAAGGTAAATCATCTCCCTTACCTCCTCCCTCCAGAACCTGACTCTCCCCAAATCCCAAAGGAGGAATAAATCCTCCATTGCCTCTTCCCATTTCTACCAAGAGTCAACCTCTAGCCCCTCTGTATGAGGTCCAAGCTCCTGAGATACTGAGGGTTCCGTCCCTCAGTTCCCTGCTGAGGTTGAGCACATCTGATCACAAGGCCACGGAGACCAAAACCTTTGCTTTTCAAACTTGTGTAGACAGTTGTCAGGGTTCCCAGGTGTGACCATCTTACAAACACATCCACAATCACAGAGGGAGAAGAGGAAGTATGGAAACCCTGAGCAGAACCAGGCCTCAGCACCTTATCATGGCCCTACCAAAGTCCCTCTCACGGGGGCTCATAAGCAGAGAAGTTGGTAGCTCTGTCCATCAGTCACTGGGGCAGCAGGAGGGGTTCTTGGAGAGGTATGAATGTGCAGGTATAAAAGGCAAGAAGAGCATCCTTATCTCCTCACCCTGGCTAAGGCACTGAGAAGAAAGAAGGAAATGGTAAAGATGGGAAGGGGAGGAGAAAGGGTCCCTTGGATCTTGGCCTGGGGAAGACAAAAAATATAGGAATGGAGACAAGTGGGAACTAACACGTGAGCCCCATGACTGTGCAAAGAGCATCTGAGAATTGGGTAGAGCCACGCCAGCATGTCCGTTACCCATTACGTCTTCCTTACCCTGCTCCAGAATGGGAGGAAAATGAGTTAAAGGAGTCAAGGGAGCAGAATCATAAAGGGTATTTCCCTGAGCCTGGGGTTTAGGGTTAAAGAAATAAAGCTTTATACACATGGCAATTTCTGTCCCTTCCTATCCTGCTCAATCGGCCTATATGCTGACCAAGCTGCTGCTGGGGGGGCGGCACTTAAGGAGAGGGTTCAGCTGGCCTAAAATGCCGAGTCCTCCAGAGGAAAGGGAAAGCCCATCTACCAGCTCAACGCTGATGCCTTTTTTATCACCACCACCCATTCCCCTCCCTGTCTTAGGTCTGAATAATTGGGTCCCCCACAGGAATGGGGATCTGAGGCTGGGCAGAGCAGAGCAGAGCTGGACCGGCCAGGACAGGCCTCAAGTATGGTTCCTGGGCCCTTGTGGACCATGAGCTAACAAGAGCTGGTCTGCAGGTTGCTCTCCGTAAGCAGTGATGCGATGGAGGAAGGATCGTAGATGCTGTCAAATTCCTCATCTGAGCTCAGCCCTTCGTGTTGGAGACTTGACTCAGCAGCTGAGCGGGAAGCTTTGCGCCTGAGTCAAGAGAGGGATACTGGTCAGGGGAGGAGGCAGAAAGATTTAAACAGTTTGCATGTACATGCTAAGGAAACTCCCAGTTCTTCTAAGGTCTAAAGCTACTCATAAGACTCCCCCGCTAATCAGAGATTAGGGGAAATGGGGTACAGGATAGGAGCTGAGATACTCAAAGATAATCACACTGGCTTTTGGCCAGGAATGAGTGACTGCGAAGTCCCCTCTCAGAACCTCTCCTCCCTACCCAGCCCGAGCCCTCCTTGCTCTGCTAGCCTGATGGAGCAGGGGGCAGAAGAGCAGTCCATACCAGGAGTCCTTCTCCAGGGCTTTGATCCGGGCCTGGAGCTGTTCATTGACCTCATGCTGTTCCTCCAGCTCACGCTGAGCCTTCTTCCTCAGGCCATCCAGGCGCTCAATTTCCTCTTCTGCTTCATCCACCTGCCTCTTCAAAGCCTTCACCCTCAGGCTTAGCTAGGCAGGATACCAAGTCCCCACATTAGAAAAGCAGCTGCTGCTACCATGGCCAGGGACCCTCCCCTGTAGTAACCCTGACAAGGGATAACTGGCCCCAGAAAAATGTTCTGATCATGGGCAAGTTCCCTAACCTCATAGGATTGTCTTGGGGGTTAAATGAGTTAGTACATCACTTTAAAGAGAACCTAGCACATCATAAGCACTGGAGACGTGCTTACTGTCCTTTCACTCTAGTCTCTGTCCTTATAGAAGGAAAGTCTAAGCTGTTTTTTTTTTTTTTGCTTTTTAGGTCTGCACCTGCAACACATGGAGGTTCCCAGACTAGGGGTCAAATCGGAACTGCAGCTGCCAGCCACAGCCACAGCCACAGCAGTGTGGAATCTGAGCCACGTCTGCGAGTTTCACCACAGCTCGGGGCAACACCGGATCCTTAACCCACTGAGCAAGGCCAGGGATCTTAACCCACCGAGCAAGGCCAGGGGTTGGACCCACATCTTCATGGACACTAGTAGGGTTCGTTGTTGCTGGGCCACAATGTGAACTCCAGAAAGCCTAAGTTTATTTATTTATTTATTTATCTTTGTCTTTTGTCGTTTTAAAGCCACACCCGCAGCATGTGGAGGTTCCCAGGCTAGGGGCCTAATCGGAGCTACAGCTGCTGGCCTGCGCCAGAGCCATAGCAATGCGGGATCCGAGCTGTGTCTGCAACCTACACCACAGCTCACGGCAATGCTGGATCCTTAACTCACTGAGTAAGGCCAGGGATCGAACCTGCAACCTCATGGTTCCTAGTCGGATTTGTTTCCGCTGCGCCACGACGGGAACTCCAGAAAGCCAAGTTTAGAAGACCTATGAAATGAGGCCTCCCTTGGCCTTCAAGCAAAACACAGAGTATATACTTACCATGTGGTTGCTTGGCTCCAGCTGCCGTCCTTACCTGATCTTTCTGGTCATTGACGTGCTGCCGCTCATCATCAATCTGGATGGACAGCTCTTTAACTCTCCGCTCCAGTTTTCGGTTGGTGGACTGCAGAACTGTCTTCTCCCTAAAACGGTGGGTAGGGGGATGTCTGTGGCTGTTGCCATTTCTCAAGGAACCCGTACTTGGCCCCCTACTGCCTCCGAGGACCCCAAGGGCTCAGTCACAAGCTCCATCATGAGACTGGAGAGGATCTGGGGTAGATCTAAAGAACTGGGGAGATAGAGGTCATTTGCATTGTGGAATTTCTACAACTCTCTCTTCTCCAATCAAGAGAAGAGGTTTCCAGAAAGATGAAGCCAGGTTGACCATGCCTGAGACAGAAGACAGAGGGAGCCCCACGGGAGAAAAGCCCAGAAGGAGAAAGGGAGGATGGGCTCCGTGTCACCTCTCTTCAGCCTGGAGCCGCTCCTGCAACTCCCGATTCTGGGACTCAAGCTGAGAAAGGCTGGCGCTGGGCTTCTGGAAGCCTTCTGAGCTGGCCAACCGGCTCTTTAAGTCCTTGTTCTGAGAGGGAAAGGAAGCTTCATGGATTAGCACTCCACCTCCGATCGCTCCCAGGGTCACCCCACCTGCCTCCTGGGGTCTATCCCCAAGTCTCCCTGCCCCTGCCCCTCACCTGTCTCTCCAGGGAGATTTTGTCACACTCCAGGTCTTGCCGAGCGGACCTCTCCTGCATGAGCTCTGTCCTCAGCTGGTCCACCTAGTGTGGAGGGGGGAGAGGAACCAGCCTTGGGGAAGACTGATGATGAATCGGTGGGGCAGGGTAACTAGAGGGTCCTCTCTGAACTCCTCAGAATCTCCAGGCAACTAAGAAATCACAGACTCTTCAAGTGGGAGGAGCTACAGAATTTAAACAGGGCCTCCTCAGTCCCATCAAGAACTAGCATCACTTCTGAATGGAAGCAGCCCAGACTCATATCAGCAGCCCAAGCCACCAGGATTCCTCCCTCCACTCAAATTCCTGGCTCCTTTCCACCCAAAGAAACCTGCCAACCCTTCCCGAAGCAGACGAGACTCTGCAGTAGAGCCAGGCACGCACCAATTCTGGAGCCAGAACTCTCCAGATATGAAAGATGGGAAGGAGGGTTGTTTTTGAAAGAGCCAAGAGGTTCTGTCATCAGGGGTAGGCATGGATGAGGAGAAAGGAAGGGGCTACCTGGTCCCGGCCACGATTCATCCGGTCCGTCAGCAGCTCCACGGTGCTCCTCTCCTCATCTAACTCCGCCTCCAGCCGGGAGACTTTTTCCTGTGTCAGAGGAACAGCAGGTTAATTCTACCCCATAATGCCAAATTCCAACCAGAACCCTCTCAGACCCTTCTCTTTCTGGCACATCCCAGAACTCACTGTTCCCTGCCTCGCCCAGAGCCACCATGGAGCTAGCGCCCTCTGCTGACCAAGTGAGTCATCAAGGGGAAGTGATGGGCCTGCTCTGGGTCTGGGCCCCTTGGCAGAATGACAAACCCCAGAATCGATTTCTCATTGAAGCAACCCTATTTCCCAAATGGGAAAATAGAAAGAAACCCAAGTGCCTGGGGCCAAGGTTGAGAGGGAGAGAGTCAGAGACTGAACATCAAGGTACAGCCTAGAGAAGCAAACTCGAGCCAGGCAGGCTAAGAGGGTAGGTTCCAGGGCCAGACTGCTTGGATTTGAAAATCAGACCTACCGCTTCCTAGCAGAGGAACCAAGGACAAGTTGCTTAGCCTCCCCATGTCTCAGTTTTCCTCATCAATATAATGGAGAAAACAAGAATACCTACCCCACAGGGTTATTTCCAGGATGAAAGGGAGTCTTGGGTACCTAGCACACAGCACAATATATGTGTTTGCTGCTGCTATTACTATTGTTATTGTTTTTATTGCCAAATATAGCAAACCGAAAGCCAGTGTTGATTCTGGAGGGAAGAAGGCACTGCTCAGCTCCAGTCAACTGGTGCCATGCAGACAACTCAAGACTCGAGGCCCAGTGTTACCCTATTTTTCAAATGTACAAAAGAAGCCAGAAAGGGAGTTCCCACCATGGCGCAGCAGAAACGAATCCGACTAGTATCCATGAGGATGTTGGTTCGATCCCTGGCTTCACTCAGTGGGTCAGGGATCTAACATTGCCATGAGCTGTGGTGTAGGTCAGATCCCACGTTGCTGTGGCTGTGGTGGAGGCCGGCAGCTGTAGTTCCGATTCAGCCTCTAGCCTGGGAATTCCATATGCCTATGGTGCGGCCCTAAAAAGCAAAAAAAAAAAAAAGAAAAAAAGAAAAACCACACAGAAATCCAAAATTTTATGTGACATCTACAAATTTCTAAACAGTCACAATTAATTCAAAGTTGTTTAAAACACTGTAGTCAAACAAAACCCATCAGCTGTGGGTTGCCACTTTTCCATCCCTAGTACAGAAAGAGGCTTGGAGTATCCTGGCTCTTTCCCCCAAGGAAGTCCCCCCGGTGCCAGGACCCAGACCGCCCACCACCATCACTTTCCCTCTCCCACTCTCAATGTCCTCACCTCAAGGCTCTTGAGTTGCCGGCTCTTATCATCTTGGGAGCGTTTTTTGTTCTCTGCCTCTTGCTCCAGCCCCTGCAGCCGCTGGGCCAGCAGCTCTTTGTCCAGCCGGGCTGTGTCCCGATCAGCCTGGGATGCCTGCAGGGCCTGCCGCAGCCTCTGAGTCTGGTCAAAAAGGAAAAAATGCAACAGCTCAGATAAGGTCAGGTGGGGGTTGAAGGGTGGGAGCAGTCCACCTTGAGGGGAGAAATAGTTCAACAGTGACAATCTTTAGAATTCCCAGAACATGGTGATAATAAAAAGAATGACTTTTAGCCCATTTTCTTGTCTTTTTAAAACCCTCCACAAGTTTAAAGCACCTAAGGAGTTTCTAGACTCCTGATCCTGGATCCCAGCCCCAAGAGTTAGGATTTAAGATGCACAGAATACATCTTAGGTATTGAGGTATGTGTGTATGTATGTATTTGTCTTTCTAGGGCCGCACACGCAGCATATGGAGGTTCCCAGGCTAGGGGTCTAATCGGAGCTGTAGCAGCCGGCCTACGCCAGAGCCACAGCAACACAGGATCCAAGCCACGTCTGCAGCCTACACCACATCTCATGGCAACACCGGATCCTTAACCCGCTGAGCGAGGCCAGGGATCGAACCCACATCCTCATGGATGCTAGTCGGGTTCATTAACCACTGAGCCACGACAGGAACTCCTGGTATTGAGATTTTTAAAACTCTCCCCAGGTGACCCTAATGTGCAACAGAGTTTGCAAATCATAGCTGTACAGACAACTCATCCCCTACTGTCTGTATTTAGGGTGGACAACCCCCTCCACTCCCCCACCTAAGTGATTAGACCTAAACCCAGGTCCCAGGATCCCTTGGCCACAGGTTTGGTTAAGAGGCAACGACCTTCAAACCAAGGACGCTGGGAGGGTTCCCATCCCATCCTCCAGCCCTTTAAGGGTCCCACCTCATCCTGAAGCCGGCTCAGCCCCCCAGAGGTCTTCTCAGCCTCACTGGCCCACTCCTTGGCCTGGCGCTGGGCATCTGCTACCTCCCGCCGGGCCTTTTCCTTGTAATCCTCCAGCTGAGATTGGAGCTCTTGCAGGGCTTGCTTAGAGTCATCCCCAATCTGCTCCAGCTAAAATACAAAGAAAGAGTTATTTCAGCACTGCATCTCTTTAACAGACACCTCTGTCCCCTCTCTGGGCCCAGACTCTCAAGATTCTCCCATAGCCTCCTTCCTGCCAAAGTAGTGCTCTCTTCTCTTTCCTGGACCTAGGTTCCTAGTATGGTTGGTAGTAATAAATAGACTTCCTGGGTTCGAATCCTGGCTTTACCACTTTTTTTTGTCTTTTTGCCTTATCTGGGGCCGCACTCACGGCATATGGAGGTTCCCAGGCTAGGGGTCTAACAGGAGCTGTAGCTGCCGGCCTTCGCCACAGCCACAGCAATGTGGGATCCGAGCCGCATCTGCGACCTACACCATAGCTCACGGCAACGCTGGATCCTTAACCCACAGAGCAAGGCCAGGGATCGAACCCGCAACCTCATGGTTCCTAGTCGGATTCGTTAACCACTGAGCCACAACGGGAACTCCTCTACCACTTATTAGATGTGTAACACCAGACAAGTAACTTATCCTCTCTGGGTCTCAGTTCCTCATCTGTAAAATGGGATAATAACAGTATCTACATCACAGGGGTATTGCAAGAATGTTAATTAATTATGTTAAAGTTATTTACAACAGTACCTGATACAAAGTAAACCCTAAATGACCACATTTCGGCAAACCCAAGATGCTAATGATTATTTTAAGACGTACCACTAAAAGAAAAATATGCCGGAGTTCCCGTCGTGGCTCAGTGGTTAACGAATCCAACTAGGAACCATGAGGTTGCGGGTTCAGTCTCTGGCCTTGCTCAGTGGGTTAAGGATCCAGCGTTGCCGTGAGCTGTGGTGTAGGTCACAGACGCGGCTCGGATCCCGCGTTGCTGTGGCTGTGGCGAAGGCCGGCAGCTACAGCTCCTGTTAGACCCCTAGCCTGGGAACCTCCATATGCTGCGGGTGCGGCCCTAGATAAGGCAAAAAAAAAAAAAAAGATGAAAAATATGCCAATTAAGCTATAACACGCTAGTATAAGACACAAATCAATTTCAGAGACAACACAATGTGCATTTTAGAACTGATGAAATATACTGTGTCTGCTCCAGTTTTATAGTAAGAGATTAAGAGACCCTTACCCAAAAAAAGCAGTTTCTTTCCTTTCCTTCCTTTCTCCTTCCCCTCCCCCAAATATAAAATTCTCCATGAAAATTCTTATTTTAGGTCTTACAGATGTCTAAGGAGGGATTATAGGTCTTTTTTCTTCCTCCAAATATAAAACTCTACCAATGAACATTCTTACCTTTAGGCCCTACAGGCTTCTAGGAGGAACTCCTAGAGACGTTCTCCAAGGATCAAGACCATCAAGGAGAGGGGAAGTAGGAAGGATGCCACTCTGAGGCTCTGGCCTTGGCCTCCCCAACAATGAACTTGAGGAAAGCAAACGCCATACGATGTGACCCCACTCCCACCCCTGCCCTGCCGGGCGTGCTTCAGTATGAGTGGAGCCTCTTCCTGAGCCCAGGCCCCACCTCCTTGTTCAGCCGGTCCACAGTCCCGTCCAGCAAGCGCTTCTGCTCCTCCAGCTCGGCTTTGCTGCGCCGGAGTGCCTCCCGCTGCTTCCCCTCCTCCTCTAGGGCCCTGGTCAGCGCCTGCTGTTCCTGCCCCAGGCGGGCCAGCCCCCGCTGGGCCTCCTCCAGCCGTGCCTCCAGGGCCCGCTTGGCTGCTGCCAGGCTCCCCTCCTCCTCCTGAGCTGCATCCAGGGCCTCCTCTAGCCGCTGTTTCTCTGCCTGGGATGGGGAAGGAGAGGGCCATTGGCTGAGAGGATGCAAACCTCGGGCTCAAGCCATTTGGAGGTGAGTAAATGGGAAGAAGGAGGAAGAGATACTTATTTTAAAAAGGTGGGCAATGAAAACAGACTCAGAGGACTCAGCAAAGAACAGAGAACAAGCAAAAAAGTAGAAGACAGACCAAAATGCCAGTGACATTTGAGACATTCACACCAAGGCATACTCCAGGAAACAAACCCAAGGTTACCAGAGGGCTGGGGAGGCAAACAGAAGCACAGTCCATGCAAAATCAAAGTGCTGGCTGAGGATTTAGTCAGGGATGAGAGGAGACAGGGCCAGAAGGACGCCAACACGGTCGGCAAAAGTACTGACCTCCAGCCGCTGCACCTTGTCCCGAAGCCGTGCCTCCGCCACTTCCCCACCTTCCGCCAAACCTCGTGCCTCCTTCAGCTGCTGCTCCAGACCCAGGATGCGCCGTCGGAATTCGTCGTTTTCCTCCTGGGTCTCCCGAAGCGTTGTTTCCACTGCTGTCCGACGCTGCCCCAGCACTGCTGTCTCTGCCTCTGCTGCCATCTGAGCCTGAGGCCAGTTCGGGGGAGAGGCGGCTCAGACCGCAGGGCTCAAGGTCACTGACAACTCCCAGAAAGGCCACCCCGAAGGCAGACCCCAAGAACCCAGATGTGAAGAGGGGTGGTGCCGCCAGCCAGAGGCTTCCCCGAGAATCCCAACCCTACTGAGATGCAGTGGGTGTCACCAGATACAGCCCGGCCTCCCCCTGCCACATCCTGGCTACCTGTAACCACACACCTAGGACCAAGGATCAGGTCTATACATACCCATGACAGGTAATTTTCCACGCCCTCTGGCTCCTCAGCCCTCCAGACCCCTCAGCCTCCACCTCCTAAGCCCTGTGCCCACTCCCCTTGCCTTGGAAGCCTCTTCACAGTCTTGTCTCAGTTGTTGGATGGTCTTTTGCAGCTGGAGGTTCTGCTGTTCCAGTCCCCGGCCTCGTTCAGCCTCGACCTTCAGCTGCTTCTCCAGGTCCCGCTCCCGGTGTTTCCCAGCCACCTCCTGGCTCTGCTGCTCTGCCTGCAGGTCTTTAAGTTCCTCCTGTGTCCTGTGCAGCTCCTAGAAGGGAAGGGAAATGGTGACAGGGAAGGGAAATGGTGACATGGCAGAGAGAGCCAGCCTGAGATACCAGAATGTGGAGAAACCGAAACTCTCACGCACTGCTGGTGAGAGTGTGAAATGGTATAGCCACTTTGGAAAATAATTTGGCAGTGTCTCAAAAGGGTAATCATAAAGTTACCAGATGACCCAGCAATCCCACGCCTAGGTATAAACCCAAGAGAACTGTATAAACATATTTTCGCAGAGAAAAAAAAAAGAAAAACTTGTAAGTGAATGTCCATAGCAGCATTATTCATTACATTTAAATACAGAAATGACCCAAACGTCCACTGACTGATGAACAGATAAACAAAATGCAGTATAGTCACATAGTGGAATATTATTCAGCCATAAAAAATAATGGAGTACTGGAGTTCCCGTCATGGTGCAGCAGTTAACAAATCTGACTAGGAACCATGAGGTTGCAGGTTCAATCCCTGGCCTTGCTCAGTGGGTTAACAATCCGGCATTGCTGTGAGCTGTGGTGTAGGTTGCAGACGTGGCTCAAATCCCGCATTGCTGTGGCTGTGGTGTAGGCCAGAGGCTACAGCTCCAATTAGACCCCTAGGCTAGGAACCTCCACATGCCACAGGTGTGGCCCTAAAATGACAAAAGGTAAAAAAAAAAAAAAAGGTAATGGAGTACTGATACGTGCTACCAGATGGATAAACCTTGAAAAACATTATGCTAGGTGAAAGAAGCCAGACACAAAAGGTCACATATTATAGCAGTCCAATTATATGAAATGCCCAGAATAGGCAAATCCACAGAGAGAGAAAGTGGCTTAGTGGCTGCCAAGGTGGGGTATGGATATGAGGTTCTTTTGGGGGTACAAAGAAAATGTTCTATAACTGGATAGTGGTGATGGCTGTACAGGTCTATGAGTATCCTAAAAACCACTAAATTGTATGCTTTAAGAATTCTAGAGCTCCCTGGTGGCTCAGTAGGTTAAGGATTCAGCATTGTCCCTGCAGCAGTTCAGGCTGCTGCTGTGGCACAGGTTTGACCTCTGGCCCAGGAAAATCCACATGCCACAGGTGTAGCCAAAAAAATAAATTTATAATTTACCTGGAGTGAGAACAGATGAGGATATGAATAAAACAAGATTAGCCAATTTAAAAGAAAAAGTTGAAAACCAAAATGTGTGACACAACAAACACTGGTGCTGCTCTGGTTTCTTTTCTTTTTTTTTTCTTTTTTGTCTTTTTTGTCCTTTTAGGGCTGGAGGTCCTCAGGCTAGGGGTCTAATCAGAGCTGTAGCTGCCAGCCTACACCACAGCCACAGCAACGCAGGATCCAAGCCATGTCTGCAGCCCACACCACAGCTCATGGCCAGATCCTCAGCCCACTGAGAAAGGCCAGGGATCAAACCCACAACCTCATGGTTCCTAGTCGGATTAGTTTCTGCTGCGCCACGATGGGAACTCTAGTTTCTTTTTTAAAAATTAAAATATGATTTCTGGTCCTAATACTTTATCTGTTAGCTACTGCTGAAATTCAGAAAGTATCATAATTAATGTGAAAGCTTATACATAATAGTGAGTTTTCTATGTAAGACACTAACAAACTACAAAGAAAAAGAAAAATAGCACAGTGTATGGTCCACAATGGACTGGATTAGTCTATTTTCCTAATGTATATTTTATTTATTGATTAAATACTTAATAAAATACACTTAATATATGAGATAAATCAAATACTAGTTGTTACTTTTTAGCTCTTTAGCTTTATCCAGCATAATAAATCAACTGAGACTGTCCAAAGGAAATGTCCAAGTTCACTATGTCAGTTAATATAGTGAAAAGACTTCAGACTATCATTGATATCTGTTAACTTACTAACATAGTAAAAATTAATACTTCTGATTTCACAACCACTGGAGTATGTTTGATTAACATTTATCTTTTTCTCCACCAAATATTTTGTGTAAGCTCAGGCTTTTATTTATCTGGAAGATCATCACTTTTTTTTTCTAAGGGCCAAACCCTTGGCATATGGAAGTTCCCAGGCGAGAGGTCGAATTGGAATTGCGGCTGCCGGCCTGCACCACAGCCACAGCAACTCGGAATTCAAGCTGTGTCTGCAACCTACACCACAGCTCACGGCAATGTGGGATCCTTAACCCACTGAGTGAGGCCAGGGATCGAACCCACATCCTCATGATCTTAGTAGGGTTCATTAACTGCTGAGTCATGAAGGGAACTCCTGGAAGATCATCATTTAGAGCTATTATTTCTTTACTCATTGAAAAATATGTTTACCTTGATTACAATTAAGTAGTCCTAGAGTAAAATCATGATAAACAAGCATTGATTAGTTAATACTTGAAGAGTTCCCTTTGTGGCTCAGCGACAACGACCAGTATCCACGAGGAAGCAGGTTCGATCCCTGGCCTCGCTCCGTGGGTTAAGGATCCGGCATTGCCATGAACTGCAGTGTAGGTCACAGATGCGGCTGGGATCCTGAGTTGCTGTGACTGTGGCATAGGCCGACAGCTGCAGCTCTGTTTCAACCCCTAGCCCAGGAATTTCCATATGTCACATGTTTGCCCCCCCCCAAAAAAAGACAAAAAAATTAATACTTGTTAACTGAGCATCCACTACATATCCAGCATAGTAAATCAAAGAAATATAGACCTGGAGTTCCTGTCGTGGCTCAGTGGTTAACGAGTCCGACTAAGAACCATGAGGTTGCGGGTTCGATCCCTGGCCTTGCTCAGTGGGTTAAGGATCCAGCGTTGCCGTGACTGTGGTGTAGATTGCAGACGCAGCTTGGATCCCGCGTTGCTGTGGCTGTGGCGAAGGCCGGCAGCTACAGCTCCTGTTAGACCCCTAGCCTGGGAACCTCCATATGCCGTGGGTACAGCCCTACATAAAGCAAAAAAAAAAGACAAAAAAAAAAGAAATATAGATCTAAAAAGATTCTCAGTAGGCCATAAATGCCAGTTGCATAATGAAAATATTTTCTAATTTTCAAATCATCCAAAATAATTCATTGCTTTCCTATCCTTCATAAACTAATACCAAGAATATAGAAAAATTATTTACGCTCACTTCACTTTTATGATCTTATAATTAATAAAATATCCATGCATGATAAAACATTTAACCCTCAGTGTCTAGATTCTCTGCTCTCTGAACAGCCTTCAAATTACAATTTGAATATAGGTCAGCTGGCCATGCCACTGCAAGTGTTCCAGTTCATGTGACGACACTTCTCATTGTAAGTTAATAAGCTGGCACTCTAGTAAATGTTTGTTGCATAAGCATAGTTAATAAGTCCCCTCTAGAAAAAAAAATAATAAAATAAGTCCCTTCTAGAGAGGGAGCCACACTTGCTATGCTGACAAAATTAGGTTTCCAAGCTTGCAAAAATGACCCTGGAGTTTCACATATCCACAGCGATCCTCCCTGAGGTCTCTTGGGAGGCAGCCAGCAGCCTCTGGCTATAACCCAACCTGGCCACTGAGAGCCCTTTCCATTAGAAACTTCTATACTCAACAAGGAGACCAGTCTTGCTGGAGCGTATACTGGGAAGAGATAAGGCTGGGCAGGCAGGATGAAGCCTGAAAACCAAGCATTCGGAAGAGAGATACACTAGTGTGGAGGTCCCAGGGGAAAGGTGAGGCAGGTGCCTATCACCCTGACCAGCCCTTCCACCCGCCCCCCGCAACTTTCAAGTACCTTCTTGAGCTCTTCCACCTGGCGAGTATCTCCAGCACCAGCTCGGGCCTGCCCTAATTCCCTCTGCAAGACCTCTATCTTCTCCCCAAGTTCCTCTTCCATCTCCTCTTTCTCCATCCGCAGCTGCAGGAGTCTGAGCCCAGCGAGGTGAGACAAAAGGGAAAGAGAGCAGAGTAAAGTCTCCTGCATGGGAGAGGTTAGCAGGGCAATGAAAACCACCTCCCTGGAGGCCAATACGCTAGGCACCCACCCTCGGGGCGGGGGGAGGAAGGTGGATATGGAAAAGGGCAGCTGGAGAAATGGGGGAATGAAGAACACAGCCTGGGCAGAGAGGAGGTGGGATATAAGAATCGCAGGTAAGCATCCTTGGGGGCAGCGTCCTTACTCCTGCTTGGTGGCTCTAAGCTCCTCCTTGTTCTTCTGAAACATGTTCTGCCAATGCCCTGTCTCCTCTGAAGTCTCCTCCAGCTCCCTCTGCAGCCCTCGAACCAGGGCTGACATCTTCTGCCTCTCAGCCTCTAATGCTGCGTGGTCCTAGGGAAAGGGAGAGTGGGCGGCCAGGAGGCTCAGAGGGAAGAGCCCACTCCAAACCAAAGTGTAAGTGTGTAGAAGGAGAGGCTTGGGCCCAGAGGTACCTGCAACCCCCGACAGCCACAGGTGCAATGATAGCAGAAGGCTCTCTCCCCAAGACACAGTCTGTCCGCTGGCACCCACGGGAAGCTTCCCTCAGTCATTTCCCCACGGGACTCCCGGACTGCCCCTCTTCCCTCTGCCCTTGTAGGTTTCCCCACCAAGGTTTACAGTACATCCCACATGTGTCTTCCAGGGGGAGTTCTGGTTAAGACCATGAAAAATACAAAAATAACAAGACCTCAAGGCAGGCCCCTTCTCTGGGGTGCCCTCTTCTCCCACTCCTGCTCTTATCACATGCCTGCGTTGCATCCTGCATGCTCCGGCGAAGCTGCTCTGCATCCCGCTGGTACTGCTGCCGGACTTGCTCCACCTCCTGGTCACGGGAGGCCACCTCCTCCTTCAGGGCACCCTTCAGGGCTGTCAGCTCCCGTTCCCGCAGCCTCAGCTGCTCTTCTATCCGCTGTTTCCCCTCTACAACCTCTTCCAGAAGCTCCCGGGTCTCTAACAGGTCCTGGGGAAAGTGACAGGTGGAAGTACAGAGGTGACTACCTTAGGATCTATTAACTTAGTCATCCAGGCAATCAAAAAATATTGGGGTTCCCACCACGACACAATGGGGTCTCTGCAGCCCTAGGACACAGGTTCAATCCCTGGCCTGGCACAGTGGATTAAAGGAGCTGGTGTTGCCTCAGCTGTGGCGTAGGTCACAACTGCGGCTTGGATCTGATCCCTGGCCCAGGAACTCCATACAGCCAAGAATAATAATAATCTATTGCAGTTCCCTAGCTGTGGTGCAGCGGGTTAAAGATTCAGCATTGTCTCTGCAGTAGCTTAGGTCACTGCTGAGCCATGGGATCAATCCTGGCCCAGCTCAGTGGGTTAAGGACCCGGCGTTGCTGCAGCTATGGCTTGGAACTTCCACATGCTGCAGGTGAGGGCAAAAAAAATAAATGTATTGAGTAGCTGCTATCAGTCAGGCACGGTACCGGTTGCTCTCCGGCCTCTAAGAGGCCTAGTTAGAATAAAGGAAACCCACCGTTTTGGGCTCTAGCCCAACTCTGCCATTAAGTCCATCTGAAAGCACACTGTGTACTAAGTACACCTGTAAGCAGCTACCTATTCCCCATACTTTGGGGAAATTGTAGATAAGCACACTTAAGGATGCTCTAACTAAAAGGAAGCTGAGGCTGGGGTACCCAGCCCTACTCCCTACCTTCATCAGTGTCTCCTTAGCAGGCTCAGGACCTTGGGCCCGTTTCAGCTTGTCCTGCAGCTCCATCATCTGGGTCTCTAGCCCATGCCGAACCCTTTCACTCTGGTCCAGGAGGAGCTTCATGTTCTGGAGCCTAATAATTAATCACAGATAATATTATCAAGTGCTGGGTGTCAGGTAGTTTTCTAAACACTTTATATTAATTCATTTAAACCTCCTTCGGGTCTTTGTTCAAACAAGGCTTCCAGTGGCTACTTAATTTTTGCAACCTGCTCCCCAACAACCCAGCCCTCCTGATCTGCCCTTAACCGGCTCTACTCATCACCTGCTCACATGATACACATATACAATATGTTTAATGTTTACCATCTGTTCACCTCTACTAGAAACTACGCTTCTAGAGAGCAGAGCTCTTCATCTGTATGGTTCACTGATATATTCCAGGAACCTAGATCCATGCCTACCACACAGTACTCATGGCAAACACTTTTGCTAAATGAATGGCTGAATACTCACAACAATCTTGTGCAGCAGGTACTATCATTAACCTCATTTTACGGTTTAAGAACCTATGCATAGAGGCAAACCTAACTCATGCACTCTTAGCATTACTGAGAGAAAAAGTAGAGAAAGGTCTTATCTTTAACCATCTCTGTCTGCCCCCTTCAGCTCCTGAAGATTTCCCTCTGTCTCTCTCAGCCCTGGGGGAGCCTCTAACTCTGGCCAAGGCCCCAGGCAGCCCCACGTGCCCTATCAGCTGCACTCACTCCTTGGCGCTCTGCTGAGCCTCCCCCTTTCTCCTCTCCAGAAGCTCCTGCAGTCGGCTGCACTCTTCTGCCTTCTCCTCCAGCTGCCGCTCCAGCCCAACCCGGGACGGCTCTAGCTTCTGCCGCTTCTGGAAAAGGAGATTAAAGCAAGTGGAGAGGAGGGCAAGTCTCACGGAAGGACCCGGAATAATAGCAATGTCTAACATCTATTGACACTCACTATAGAACAGGCCCTGTACTAGGACTTCATGCATATTACCTGCATTTAATCCTCCTAACAAGCCTGGGTACTTGTAAAGGCTTAAAATACATCCACAAATTCTCTGACATTCCTTTCCAAAGGTGAAGCCTCTCTCCTCGAGTGTAGGCTGGACTTAAGGACTCTCTTTAAACAAACAGAAAAACGGGAAAGTGAAGTGTGGCTTCTGAGACTAGGTCATAAAAGGCACTGCAGCCTCCTCCTTACTTTCCCTCTTCATCATTCACTCTGGGGAAGGTAACTGCCACGTGGTGAGGACACTCAAGCAGCCTTATGACGAGGTCCACTTAGTAAGGAACTGAGGCCTCCAACCAACAACCATTGAATAAGTCATTTTAGAAGTCAATCCTCCAACTCCAGGCAAATCTTTAATGACGATAGCCCCAGCCAATACCTTGACTGGAAGCTCATCAAAGACTCTGGTCAGAACTACCCAGGGAGTTAAATGGCTCCCAGATCCTGGGACCTCAGATACTAGGTAATGTTTGTGTTTTGAGGTCACTTGTTACACAGCAGTGGATAACTAACACAGAATAATTATTATCCCCACTTTACAGTTAAGGAAACGGAGGCTTGGAACATTTATAGAACTTGCCCAAGGTCAGTTTCATAGCCAACACTTCGAACTCGGTTAGTTTGATTCCACAGCCCACCACTTAACCAGTACACTATACTGCTTTTCAGGAAACAAGAGGAGTTACAATCTAACACTTACTGAGCACCAACTATATACAAGGCATACTGTGAGGAGTCGAAACAGTGTTAAAAAAGAGAAGTGCATAGGCTTGAGCATAAGACTGATCTGAATTTTAAAATTCCTCCTCTGCAACTTACCACCTTGAGCAATTCACTTAACCTCTCTGATCTTCAAATCTCTCATCATACAAGAGCCCAAGATGCCTACTTTACAGGGTCGCTATGATTATCACATATTACTTGGGATAGTAGCTACTACAAAAACTAAACTCAATAAATGACAGTTACTATTACTGCCATCATTATTATGATGAAAAGAACTGCGGTAAGTAATTTGCTCAAGATTTATACAGCCAGTTAAGTGGCAGAGTCCAGACAAGAAATTCCAAAGGAAATGGAAGGAAAAGTAGTTGGACCCCTGATGAACGTGCTCTCCCTCTCTAAGCTCCTCTTCTCTAAGCTCCAGAGAACCACAGAAGTCCTTGCTGGGACTAGCACCCATTCTCGTCACACAGGACACACTAGTACTCATTCCACTGCTTGGAAGAGCCAGGCCAGGCCAAAGTTCTTTCCCCCTGTGGTCCTTCATGCCTCCTGCACCTCTCATCTTTCCTTACCTTCACCTCTTCATCCAACTTTTTCTGTAGCTCCTCCACTTTTTGGGTGAGTTCGCTCTGCCCGGCCAAGGCCTTAGTAGAACCAGGAGAAGCCACCTACCAGAGATGCAGAAAGTGAGTCCACATCCAGATCCCAAGGCCCAAAGGCCCTAACCCTGACCCCTGCTCCCACCATAAGAAGGCCACTCACCATCAGAGGTTGCATCTGCTCCAGCACCAAACTGACCTTCCTTCTCACAGAGGTTTCACTTTCTGAGCTTCTGGATAATAAAAGGACAGATGCAAAGATTAGAGGAAAGAGGAAGCAGAGACGAGAGAAGGAAGAGTTAAGAGCAGGGAAGACGGGGAACAAAGCTAAAAGGGAAAGGAGGTAGCTGTGTGACTCTGCTATTGGGAGGGCCGCCACTCACCCTTCTCTCAGGATGCCATAGATGGTGGCCTTCACGTAGTCCACACTGCCTGGTGGGGCTGCCTCCTGCTGGTCTCGGAGAAGGTCTGGAGTTGATTTGAACTACAAGAAAGTAAAACCAAAGAAATAGAAGGATTAGGAAGATTAAGCCAGAAGCGTTGTGGAGCTCAAATGGAAGAGAAGTGGCAATTGGGAAATGAAGTCCTTCAAGCATGACAAACAGGCCTGAAGTTGGGTAAAGAGGCAACACTGGAGTTCCCATCATGGCTCAGTGGAAACAAATCTAACATCCATGAGGTGCAGGTTCGATCCCTGCCCTTGCTCAGTGGGTTAAGGATGCAGCACTGCAGTGAGCTGTGGTGTAGGTCGCAGACACGGCTCGGATCCCGCGTTGCTGTGGCTGTGGTGTAGGCCGGCAGCTACAGCCCGGATTCAACCCTTAGCCTGGGAACTTCCATATACTGTGGGTGCGGCCCCAAAAAGAGGGAAAAAAAAGAAGGCAACACCTCTGAGGCCTGAGCAAAGGCCAGGAAGGAGTCAAGCAAGATACACCTCTCACTACTGTTGCAAACCAGATTTTGCTCGACAAACAGATCTCAACCAGCTGAGAGCTGTGTCACAGGCTATTTGTCACTAATGGAAGTTAATGTACTAGAATCTGTAAATGATCTACTTTTAGAATGGGCTTAACTTTGTCTCAGAGTAAAGTCACTCCCCTATGCACTTGCATTCCTAAGCAGGAGACAAAGGTGGGAGGGTTTTGGGGGGGCGGGGCAGGGGCTGGCCACACCCACAGCATGTGAAAGTTCCTGGGCCAGGGCTCAAACCTGTGTCACAAGAGTGACCCCAGTCACTGCAGGTTAAGGCCAATGCGGGATCCTTAACCCACTGCACATAAAAGAATTCCCCAAAGGTGGGAGTTTTGGCAAGAGCATGAGGGAACTGCTCATATTCTCCAGACCTGTCTCATATATGCTACAAACTTAGCAAAAGCTAGTGACTGAGGCACAGCTGACACTCGGACGATGACAAGCAGCTCTCCATGCTCGTGAACAATTGCATTAGTTACTTCATTTCCTTTAGAATTTTTCCACGGAAGTATACTGTACATGTGAATACCATCTATTAAATAGATGGATAAAGGGGAGGATAAAAAGCAGTGACTTTCTGCCTTGGGTCATTTGAATCAACAGGGGTCCCAGAGCTGGTGGCTAGAAGGGGCCGGGGGCTTGGAAGCCATGAAGGGGTGGGGTCTGACCTGTAGCATGGCAGGGTCCTGGGCTCTCCCCCGTGGCTCCTCAAAACTCTGAAGGACCCAGTCCTGGGTTTGACGAGAGCGGCTAAAGCCACCAAGAGGGCCCTGGGCCAACTGTTTCGAGCTGCCCATGTGCTGGTCACGCTTTGTGCTAGGGGTCCAGTGGTCAGGGGACCGGCATTCCCGCTCCTCAAGAGTGTCCCGTGGGAGCCGGTTGTCCAGGCTCTGGCTCCGCTTGCGTTGTTCAGGGGGCAAAGTCCGCATGCGGCGGCCAGTCCGGCCCCGGGTCTGGCCCCCATGGTGGCTGTCAAACTTGCTGATGAGTGAGTCCACCGAAGACAGGGGTGCAGTGTCAACAGTGCTCCCTGGGGAAGCTCCCTGGGGCGTGAGCTCCAGCAGGCTGGCACTCCTGTTGCTCGGACCCATAGGGGCAGGACCCGCCAGCGAGGCCTGGGACTGGGAGCGCAGCAGCTTTCCATTCCAGTGGGCCCCGGGCTCCTCATCAGACATGCTGCCTTGCGAGGGGACAGGAAAGTCCTTGGCCTGCGAGTAGGGGCTCTCGGCGAGTTCCGAGTCGGAGCTCAGAGCTCCCGGGGGCCCTCGGTTGTTGGCCCCCTTGATCTGGACCCCAAAGGAGTCACCACCTTTCTCCCCACTGTTGAGCACCACAAAGGGCTGCCCGGCGATGCCCTGCACGCGCACGGCGACCCCATAGGTATTGGCTCTTGCATCCTTAGCTGGGCGTCGCCCACCACGACGGAGGGTGCCCATCTCTGCATCATCCACTGGCTCTGTGATGAAGCGAATTTGGACTCCATGGTCTACAGGGCCCCGGGGCTCCGCCATGCTGGACACCTGCTCCATGGGTCGGAGGGGTCCTAAAAGATGAAGAAGAGAGTTTATGCTGAGAGACTAGAAGTAGAAACCCAGAAACCCCCACTTGCCCAGCTTTTGTGAGGGTGACTGCCCTACCACCTCCTTCTCCACAAAGCAGTGGTTCTCATCCTTTCGTGTGAGCAGCAGAATCACCTGAAGGACCTGTTAAAACCGACTGCTGGACCCTACCCCCAGAGTATCACATTCAGCAGGTGGTCTCCAACTGAACATTTACATTTCTAACAAGTTCCCAGGTCATGCTGCTGCTGCTACTGCTGGCCCAGATTCCACACTTTAAGACCCACTGACCCAGAAGAATCCATTTCCTCTAACGCAGTCCTGGGGAGTTTGGTTTTTGTCATGAGTTTCCTTGATCTTCACACATACACATATACCACCACCATCTGCCTCCCCTGGCCCCAGGGAAGGCAGAACCCAAGCCCTGCCTGCAGATACCTCCAATCCAATGGAGAATAGGGGGCCTCCACTCCCAGAGGTCATTTCAAATACAAAAAACCTGGGAGTTCCCATCGGGGAGCAGCAGAAATGAATCTAACTGGTATCCACGAGGACATAGGTTTTTTTTTTGCCTTTTTGCCTTATCTAGGGCCACACCCGCGGCATATGAAGGTTCCCAGGCTAGGGGTCTAACAGGAGCTGTAGCTGCCGGCCTATGCCAGAGCCACAGCAACACGGGATCTGAGCCACGTCTGCGACCTACATCACAGCTCACGACAACGCCGGATTCTTAACCCACTGAGCAAGGCCAGGGATCGAACCCACAACCTCATCGTTCCTAGTCGGATTCATTAACCACTGAGCCACAACGGGAACTCCTTTGAGGACATAGGCTTGATCCCTGGCCTTGCTCAGTGGGTTAAGGAGCCGGCATTGCCATGAGCTGTGGTATAGGTCGCAGACACGGCTCAGATCTGGCATTGCTGTGGCTGCGGCAAAGGCCAGATTCAACCCACAGCTCCAATTCAAAACCTAGCTCCAATTCAAACCCTAGCCTGGGAACTTCCATGTGCCACAGGTGCCCTAAAAAAAAACGCAAATACAAAAAACACCAAGGTATATCATCCCCTCTCTGGGAGGATACTCAAAGACACTGGTAGCAGTGATGCATCTGGGTTGGGGGAACTGAGAACTGGGGACAGAGATGGGAGAATAAAGGGCTTTCTGCTATATATCTTTTCGTCCCTTTTGAATGGTGGAATCATGTGCTTCCCATTCGAAAAAAGATGTAAATAACATTTAATAGTGTCAGTCCAAGAGGCTCCAGGTCAGGCAGACTTGTCTTCTGAGGGCCACAGCCAAGACCACCCACAGGCCAGCTGCCTGGGTCTACACTGATTAAGCTCAGAGTCAGAAAAAGGAACATAGGAGTTCGCATTGTGGCTCAGCAGGTTAAGAACCCGACATAGTGTTCACGAGGTTGCGGGTTCGACACCTGGCTCCATGGGTTAGGATCCCACGTTGCCACAAGCTGCAATGTAGGTCACAGATGCAGCTCAGATCTGGAGTTGCTGTGGCTGTGGTGCAGGCTGGCAGCTGCATCGCCAATTTAACCCCTAGCCTGGGAACTTCCATGCACAGGTATGGCCGATAAAAAAAAAGGAAAGAAAAGAAAAGAAAATGGAATGTATTCCAGGTATACTTTGGCTCCAAGAACTTGGGGAGGAGAGGTTCTCCATCAAGCAAATAAAAATCTAGCTTCCCCACCCCTTCTGCTAACCTCCACCAGGGCCTATCACCAAACTGGAGGAGGAGCCTCTGATGTGCCAGCCAGAGACACAAACACAGCCAGCTCAACCTTCCCGTGGAGCTCTGGGCCAAGGAAACTTGGCAAGGCCCCTTTCAAAGATTATAGAAGTGCAAAGATCTCAGGGGGAGCAGCGAAGGGAGGGGTGGGGCTCCAGGTGAGAAGAGACTTGGAGGAAGAGCATTCCTAGCACTCGGAGCCCTTCCCCTCCAGAGAAAGAAGAGGGGGGGATCCCTATCAGCCCTATCAGTTCTTCACCTTTCTGGCATTTGGGAAAACGCAGCCTTCCCAAACTTTTGTCACAGAATCACAAGAGGCCCTTTTTTCTTTTGCTTTTGCTTTTTAAGGCTGCACCTGCAGCATATGGAAGTTCCCAGGCTAGGGGTCGAATCAGAGCCTGCAGATGCCAGCCTACACCATAGCCACAACAACATGGGATCCGAGCCAAGTCTGCCACCTACACCACAGCTCATGGGAACACCAGATCCTTAACCCACCAAGCGAGGCCAAGGATCGAACCCCACATCCTCATGGATACTGGATGGGTTTGTAACCCACTAAGCCACAAAGGGAACTCCCTCAAGAGGTCCTTAAAGCACATTCAATCACCTAAGGGCTCCATCCTTCCACTCTTCAGACACTGGGGAGGACTTAACCGACTTCTGAGTAGAGACCCCCAAAAGTAGGACATTTAGTTGGCAGGGCCCTATATTGGAATTGAAGTAAGAAATGGGACCAGAAAAGCTGCAAGGCAAAGGGGTAAGTTCCCAAAGCCACTCATCCAGTATAAAAGGCAATGGACTAGAGTCAAGATCTGGCTTAGGGAGTTGCCGTCGTGGCTCAGTGGTTAACGAATCCGACTAGGAACCATGAGGTTGCGGGTTCGATCCCTGGCCTTGCTCAGTGCGTTAAGGATCCGGCGTTGCCGTGAGCTGTGGTGTAGGTCGCAGACGCGGCTCGGATCTTGTGTTGCTGTGGCTGTGGTGTAGGCCAGCGGCTACAGCTCCAATTAGACCCCTAGCCTGGGAACCTCCATATGCCATGGGTGCGGCCCTAGAA
>PVHT020000034.1:2390951-2408509 GCA_004024745.2 Catagonus wagneri
TCTGCAACCTACACCACAGCTCACAGCAACACTGGATCCTTAACCCCCTGAGCAAGGCCAGGGATCGAACCCGCAACCTCATGGTTCTTAGTCGGATTCGTTAACCACTGAGCCACCAAGGGAACTCCCGATAAAATGCCATTCTGAGGAGCGAGCCAGCTTTCCTCCACTCACCCCAACAGCTGATTCCACCTCCCCTTCGTCCTTCCTTTCCTCCTGTTGAAGGAGCAAAAGCTAGGCAGCTTAAACCTATGCACACAAGGAGTTCCCATCGTGGCTCAGTGGTTAACGAATCCGACTAGGAACCATGAGGTTGCGGGTTCGATCCCTGGCCTTGCTCAGGGGGTTAAGGATCCGGTATTGCCGTGAGCTGTAGTGTAGGTCGCAGACGCGGCTCGGATCCCGCCTTGCTGTGGCTGTAGCGAAGGCCAGCAGCTACAGCTGTTAGACCCTTTCAAAATACATGTATGTAGCCTCAAACACAGAGGTAAGATGATATATGGACATAGCACTGGACACAAAATCCCTGATAAGGCAGCCATGGAGCTATGTAACTCAGACCTCCCTTTAAGAAAGAATCTGCTGGGAATTCCCATCATAGCTCAGCAGAAACAAAACTGACTAGTATCCACGAGGACACAGGTTCAATCCCTGACCTTGCTCAGTGGGTTAAAGGATCCAGTGTTGCTGTGAGCTGTGGTGCAGTCTGGCAGCTACAGCTCCAATTCAACCCCTAAGCCCCCAAACCTGGGAACCTGCATATGCCATGGGTGCGGCCCTAAAAAAAAAAAAAGGAATCTGCCATTCAACTCCCAGACTGCTGTTAGCTTCCAGCCTCCAGCTATATCACCTTTGGGATGTGTTACAGTATTAGAGCTAAGGCCCTACTCTTCCTGAGCAGCCCCCAGCCTGGGCACCAGGTAGGCATGAGGGCTTGGCCACTTCTGCTCACTGTTGGATTCCTCTACAGGACATTCTTTGCTCTCGAGCTTTCCACTGGGTTGACTGCAACTTGGGAGGATCTGTATCATGACTTGAGTTTCTCCGTGCCCAGTTCTCCTTTCTACATCCTTTTCATTCACAGTTATCGAATCTGTATCACTATCCAAAGGTTTTACCCACCCATTCCTGCTTCCCTCCCCTTTAACTTTCCCAGGCATTACCACCCCATAAGTCTTTGCACTCCTAATTTTGTCTCAGCCTCTGCTTGCCGGACCACCTGTTTGGTTCCAGGAGTGGCCCGAAAAAGCAGGCAGTAAGATGGGGCTTGGGAACTGCTTTACTCACCACCTGGCTGGCAATAAGAACCCCTCCGGGATAGCATGCGGGGTACAGATGGTCTCTGGAACAAAATGATGGCCCAGTTGCTAAAACTTTCAGCAATGATGAAGTAGGAAAATGTTTCTATGGTTCAACAATTCCAGTGTATGTGGTAGGTAGTGGGAGGGATAGCAGAGGATACAAGGACAATGGAATTGGCTGACTGTTATTAAGTTGCATTGAGTCCTGCCAAGAGATAATGAAAAGCTGAGAGCAGTTACCAAACATTGAAAATTGACTGTGAAGGCCAGAGAGCCTCTTTGATGGGTTACAAAGAGGCCCTTATCTACAGCAGTGGGAGAGGGCAAAAAAAAAAAAAAGCTGAAGACCAAACTCAGGACTTGGGAATTCCAGGAAGCAGATCTATAATCAGGGTCAGGATCCCAGTTGGGAAAACCCAGGACCCTGACACATGGAATGGAGGCATCCAGGTGGTGCTGCTGAAGATTTTGTCTCCCTAAAATCCTCTGAATTCCGCAGAGACGTAAGAGACACCCACTCTTCCCTATTAGGTGCTAGCACTCACCCCATGTGGCAAGTGCAAGAGGCAGAGACACTGCAGAGGCCTTTGTCTCTACCTCTTCTCCAGACACTGCAGAGGCCTTTGTCTCTACTTCTTCTCTAGCTCTTGTCCTGACTGCCAGGATCTTAATTAGGGTTAAGTTGCAGCATAGTCCACTAAGAATGTGCTGGTCCTGATGAGGGAAGAAAAGGAAGCCCAAAGTAGCTGCAAGAACTGACCAATATGAACTGGTAAGAGCTGGGGAGTATCTTTGGGACTGGACTTTTTTTTTTTTTAAAGCTGCAACTGCAGCATATGGAAGTTCCCAGGCCAGGGATCAAATCTGAGCTGCAGCTATGGCAATGCCAGATCCTTAACCCACTGTGCCAGGCTTGGGATCAAACTTGTTCAGCCACAGAGAAAACTGGGATCCTTAACCCACTGTGCCACAGTGGGAGTGGGTTTATGGGATTGGATATTTTTTCCCATTTTTTAGGGATTGGATTTTGATGGAGGTTAATCAAGCGGCTGAAATATAAGAGTGGATAAGGAAGAGCTTATTGACTGGGACTCCCTCTCCTGAGACAGAATTTAACTTCCTCAAAGGACCTTCCTCAGTGGCTCCTAGAAACATGTAGTATATGATAAACTTCACTGAGTGAAGTTTGATTGTCTGAATTGCCCATGGCTCAGTGAAGTCATGCTAGAGTCAATTATAAGAGGCCGGGAACCCTACAAAGGATTTTTTGTTTGTTTGTTCGTTTGCTTTTTAGGGCCGCATCCACGGCATAAGGAGGTTTCCAGACTAGGGGTCTAATCGGAGCTACAGCTGCCGGCCTACACCACAGCCACAGCAACTCGGGATCCAAGTCATGTCTGCGACCTACACCACAGCTCAGGGCAACGCCGGATCCTTAACCCACTGAGCAAGGCCAGGGACTGAACCCGCAACCTCATGGTTCCTAGTCGGATTCGTTTCCACTGAGCCACGACGGGAGCTCCAACCTGTCCTTTATTGTTAATGTTGTTTATACATTGTTCAAAAATAAGGCTATAATAAGGATATTGGTTCTAAATCTTTCCTTTTTTTTTCTTTTTGGTCTTTTTAGGGCCCCACCTCAGCATATGGAAGTTCCCAGGCTAGGGGTCGATTTGGAGCCTTAGCTGCTGGCTCACAGCAATGCCAGATCCAAGCCTCATCTACGACTATACAGAAGCTCTCTGGCAACACAGGATCCTAAACCCACTGAGCAAGGCCATGGATCGAACCCATGTCCTCATGGATACTAGTCAGGATCATTACCACTGAGCCACAGCAGGAACTCCCCAAGCCTCTAGACTTTCTGAGTTTCAAGTCAAGATCAAGAACCAGCCGTCTCTTCAGGATTAAGAAGAGCCCCCAGCACGTTACAAGAGTATCGTCCAGCATACAAGCCCTAAGACTACAATGAGATGGCAGAGACCAAACCGGGAGTAATTTCAGTTCTTACTCAATTAAATTTAATTCCTTTGTAAATAATTTCCAAAACCTGTTCAGAAAAGTTTAAAGTAAACCGTCCTCAGCTAGGATTGTTCATCGCTGAGTCCTGGGAGGGCAGGGAAACCAGGCTCCAGATCCATCTATTCCATGAATTGTACTGGTGTCTCTCAATTTCTGTGGTGCATTAGGAGGATGAAGAAACACCATCCCGACACCTCAGAGAGGCAGAGCGACTGGCATCCCTGGGAAAAAGCCATCTTTCTCTCCAGGCGGTGAAAGGGAGGGTTTTCTGTAGATTGATGGGGACAAGGAGAATGTGGTCTCAAGGAGAGAGCCAGCCAGTTAAATAAAGAATTATAAAAAGTTTACAAAAGGAACACGACATTCTCACCCCAACAAACCAAAGAATCTCTCCTCCTTGGTCCCCCCACCTATCCCCCGCCCCTAGGAGAGAGAGTGGCTGGTTTATCCTGGGAGGTGGCCGGAAATCTTACAATGACTCTCTTTGTATCTTGTCTTCCTGAGTTGACCTTTGTTTTCCACCCAAACAATTTTTTCTTTCGTTTTTTTTTTTAGGGCCGCACCCAAGGCATATGGAGGTCCCCAGGTTAGGGATTGAATCGGAGCTACAGATGCCGGCCTACACCACAGCCACAGCAACTCGGGATCCAAGTCATGTCGGCGACCTACACCACAGCTCACGGCAATGCCAGATCCTTAACCCACTGAGCAAGGCCAGGGATCGAACCTGCATCCTTATGGATCCAAGTTGGGTCTGTTAATCACTGAGCCACAAAGGGAACCCCAGCCCCAAATAATTATTTTATTTCAAAATGACTTTCTCTTTGATTGTAAAGATAAATTTATGCATGCAAATAAGTATATATATATATTTTTTTTTTAAACATCCAAACTTTGTGATTACAAAAGTTTCATGTGTAGGATTCTGTTTTCCTTTTTCTAAACAGCTTTATTGAGGCACAGTTAACATAGAGTGAACTGCGCACATGTGAATACACAATTCGATAGTTTTGACATATATATATCTATACATCTGTGAAATGCTCACCACTGTCAAGAGAGTGAACATACCCATCCACTAGAAATTGGGGGGTGGGAGGGGGGTGACTATGTCCTCTCTGGGTTTTAACCTCGTTATCAGCTCACAAATTTGTGCTCTGAGTAATGAGACAAGATGAATCATTCATAAAAAAAATGTTCTATAAAAGTGGGCAGACAGAAAACAACTTCCCACCCACTTGGCACATGATCAGTTGTTCATTAACCTAAATCATGTCACTACTCTGTCAGTTCCCTTTCTTCATTGTGTATGGGACTCAGCTGGAATGCAAGGGCTGGGAAAAGTGCCCGGCTGGTGTCCCAGGCCAGCTCTTGGCTGCCCTGCATGGGAACAGGAGGGAGTTTTTGCCCTCAGTTCCCTGCCAGGCCTGCCTTCCTGCAGTCGATTCTCACTGGGTACCCTGTTACTCAGTGTAGGGCTTCAGGCATGGGTTCCTTCTCTACCTCTGGCTTCTCAATTTTCCCTATGATCTCAGAGGAAGAGCTCTTTATCTTTCATTCTAAAACCGACCTCTCCTCCTGGTGTCTAGACTTAATAATTCCCGTTCCTCTCAGCAATGTTTATTAAATTCCTACCAGGCACCAGGCACTGTTCTAGGCTCCTGAAATATAACAGAAGTCAAAACAGACAGAAACCCCTGGCTCTGTGAACTTACATCCTAAGTGAAGCAGGGAATCTAAAATCTAGCATCCTGGAGTTCCCTTCGTGACTCAGTGGTTAACGAATCCGACTAGGAACCATGAGATTGTGGGTTCTATCCCTGGCCTTGCTCAGTGGGTTAAGGATCCGGCATTGCCATGAGCTGTGGTGTAGGTTGCAGACGCAGCTCGGATTCCACGTTGCTGTGCCTGTGGCGAAGGCCGGCAGCTGCAACTCCTGTTAGACCCCTAGCCTGGGAACCTCCATATGCCACGGGAGCGGCCCTAGAAAGGCAAAAAGACAAAAAATAAAAAATAAATAAAATAAAATCTAGCATCTTACTTCCACCAATTTCCCTTTTCTCTCTGTCATCTTCAGTCGTCCCCTCCCTGAGTTACTTTCCTTAAACCTGAAGATGTACAGGAGAAACTTATGCTCATGCTTTTGCAACTTGGAGCTGTTCTCCTAGTTCTTTCCTCTCTGCTCACCACACCCAAGTCAAGCAGTTTGTTATTCTCAGTGGTTCCAAGGTCCCTCGTCCCTCCTCTGCAGGTGAGCTCAGAAACTGAAGACCTTCTCTTAGTCCTCCCTTTGCTAAATGACTCTTTTTCCTCTGCTTCCTTGTTTTCCACACTCTTTTCTCCTCGGGTTTTTATACAACTGTTCTGTCCATGATATTCTACAGCTCCAGCCCCTCCTTGGTCTTCATCCTGGGAAATTCTTCCTCTGTCCCCTAAATGTAGACAAGTTTCTTTCCTTGGCCCTACTCTTCTCCCTTACTCTACTTTCTTTTCTTTTTCTTTTTCTTTCTTTCTTTCTTTTTTTTGTCTTTTTGTCTTTTTAGGGCCGCACCCACAGCATATGGAGGTTCCCAGGCTAGCGGCCCAGTCGGAGCTGTAGTTGCTGGCCTATGCCACAGCCACAGCAACGCCAGATCCTTAACCCACTGAGCGAGGCCAGGGATGGAACCCACAACTACATGGTTCTTTGATTCATTTCCCCTGCGCCACAATGAGAACTCCAAAATAAAATTTTCTAAGGGCTTAGTCTCCGTTTCTGTACTTGTCTCATTAGGCATCAGTAACTGTTTGCAAACTGGCACCCGTTGCTGGAGCCCACTTGGGGGCATGTACTCTACTTCTAGGCTCACAAAAATCTCCCACAAGTCTCATCCATGCCTTTTGCAGGCCTTCATTAACCTGGGTTCCTAAGTGGCTGCATGAAGGAGTGCTGCTCTGCTACCCAAGAAGAAAGAAAGAAACAATTGTATGTGAGCCATTTTCCCTATTTGGATATATCTGTTATAGCAGTTATCCTAACTAATACAACATGCTTCTACTATTTCTTTCACGAGAATAATTCTATTCAGAAAGAAGTTTCTAAGGGAGTTCCCCAGTGGTCTAGTGGTTAGGACTTGACAATTTCGCCACTGTGGGTGTTGGTCCTCACTCTGCAGGATCTCATTGCAGAATAACATTCCATTTGGGAAAAAGTTGAAGGGTTTCTCTTAGGTTCAGGTGTTAAAATGCTGTACTAGAAAGATGTCCATGGAGCTGCCTTGTATGTGGTGTCTATCTATTCAACGGATGCTTGCTGATTCTGATTCTGAATGCCCACATCTTTCTGGGGACAGCCTCCCTCAGGCCAAACCTGGGATGGCAGGAGGGGGTAGAGTGTCTTTTCTGTAACAAAAACATCTTTTCTAGGCTAAGATCTTCCCTCACTTATTTGTGTTGGTGTTTATTATGGCTTGACAGCAGGAAGTCCTTCTTGAATTATAAGTTCCTTTCTTTCTTTTGTAGTTGCAGGATCTCTCCATGTTCTCAGTGGAAGTGGAAAGAGTGTTGGCAACTGGCAGAGTTGTCTATGTCAGAGACATAAGCAGAAAGCTGAGGACACAGAAGATTATAAATTCACTTTCTCAGAAGTAAAAGGGAAGGGCCCATTTGCCTGGGTTTGCTCTCCCTTTAAACAAGAGAACTGGTCATCCAAAGAAACTGTAGCTCTTAGCACCCAAAGGCTTATTTAATTAGGGATTTATTTATTTACTTCCACTAACACTGAATAATTAACCCACCTCACTGCCCTACTGCCAGGAGGCAGCAGCGATCCACCTATGAGAGGCACAGCTATAGACAGGCACCTGGGTTCTTCTGACTTATTTTAAACCACTAGAGGATGCGGTGTAAACAGCTGCACCATTTTCTTTCTTTTTTTTTCTATAATAACTTTATTTTTATATGATTTTTATTTTTTCATTATAGTTGATTTAGTATATATATATATATACACACACATATATATGCATTCTTTTTCCCACATTATCCTCTATCATGTTCCATCACAAGTGATTAGATGTAGGGTTTCCTGTGCTATACAACAGAGCACCATTTTCTTCTCTATAAAACATGAAAGGAGATTGTTTTCCTCCCAGAAGGAGAAGATAATATTTTTTTTCTACAGAAGCTCTCCAATCTATAAGAAAAATTAACGAAAGACCATGTTGAAATAAAAAGCAATTTAATTTAATCCTGATATCAGCTCAAGCTCTCCTGACTTTTAAAATGAAGAACTTGGAGTTCCAATCATGGCTCAGTGGAAATGAATCTGACCAGTATCCATGAGGACGCAGGTTTGATCCCTGGTTAAGGATCCATTGTTGCCTCGAGCTGTGGTGTAGATCACAGATGTGGCTCGGATCCTGCATTGCTGTGGCTGTGGTGTAGGCAGGCTGGCGGCTACAGCTCTCATTTGACCCCTAGCCTGGGAACCTCCACATGCCTTGGGTGTGGCCCTAAAATAAAATAACTTGCAACACAGAAGTAAATAACTATAGCACAAAATTTTAAACCTATTTAAATTCTATATTGTAATAAACTAAAGCATGAAAGAAAGAAAAGAAGGAAAGAAAAGGGAAAGCAAGAAAGAAAAAAGAAATTCAGATAAGAGATTGATAAGTGATAAGAGGAAGGAAGGGGTGAAAGGCAGATGGAAAACAAGAGCCAGAGAGTGAAGAGACAGGCAGAAATGGGAGTGAAAGGGCAGAGAACTGAGTAGAAGGCTTGTGCCAGGTGCTTTACACCCATCATTTCACATTTGTTCCATGTGCATTCATCATAAAGTTTTAAGCAGGGGAGTGATTTGATATGGTGAGCATTTTGAAAAGATCACTCTAGGAGTTCCTGTTGTGGCTCAGCGGTAACGAACCCAGGTAATGAACCCAACTAGGATCTGTGAGGATGTGAGTTTTATCCCTGGCCTTGCTCAGTGGGTTAAGGATCTGGCAATGCTGTAAGCTGTGGTGTAGGTCGCAGACATGGCTTAGATCCTGCATTGCTGTGGCTGTGGCAAAGGCCGGCAACAGAAGTTCCCATTCAGTCCCTAGTCTGGGGACTTCCATGAGATACAGGTGCGTGGCCCTAAAAAAAAAAAAAAAAAAGGGAAAAGAAAAGATCATTCTAGGATTTCTTGCTGTGTTGCTGTGGAGGCATAGGTTTGATCCCCAGTCCAGGAACCTCCTTATGCGCACGGGTGTGGCCATGAGAAAAATAAAACAACAACAAAAAGATCACTGTAGCTTCAGAGGAGCCATGTGTGGATGCAGGTACACAGTTTTGGAGGCTGTTGTGAAGTTAAGGATAGAGATGATGAGGGCTTGGGTAGGAGTGGTGGCAGGAAGAATGCAGAGGTGCAGAGAAAATTACAGATTTTTAGGGAAAGAACTGAAGGAACTACAGCCTTTTTATGTTTTATGTTTTCACTGTAGCTTTTACTTCTCTCACCATTGCCTCTATTACATCTTATTTTGTTTACTACATCTTATTGAAATTACATTTCTAATTTTTTCCTTTTTTTTTTTTTTTGCTTTTTAGGGCCACACCTGAAGCATATGGAGGTTCCCAGGCTAGGGGTCCAATTGGAGCTACAGCTGCTGGCCTACACCACAGCCACAGCAGTGCGGGATCTGAGCCACATCTGTGACCTATGCACCATAGCTCATGGCAACGCTGGATCCTTAACCCATTGAGAAAGGCCAGGGATCAAACCCGCAACCTCATGTTCCTAGTCGGTTTCGTTAACCACTTCGCCACGACGGGAACTCCGAAGTTACCTTTTTAAAACAAACATATGGGGAGTTCCCGTCGTGGCTCAGTGGGTTAAGGATCTGATATTGCCATGAGCTGTGGTGTAGGTCACAGGTGCGGCTCAGACCCTGCATTGCTGTGGCTGTGGCGAAGGCCAGCGGCTACAGCTCCTGTTAGACCCCTAGCCTGGGAACCTCCACATGCCGTGGGTGCGGCCCTAGAAAAGGCAAGAAGACAAAAAATAAAATAAAATAAAATAAAATAAAACAAACTTATGGTTACCAAAGAGGTCAGGTGAGGGAGAGGGATGGGCTGGGGGTTTGCGATGGCATATGCACACTACTGTATATGGGATGGATGGTCAATGGGGACCTGCTGCAGAGCACAGGAAACTCTGCCTAATATTCTGTGATAACCGATATGGGAAACGAATCTGAAAAAAATAGATATGTGTATACGTATAACTGAATCACTCTCTGGTACAGCAGAAATTATCACAACATTGTAAACCAACTATAATTCAATAAAACTTAAAAAAAGAAAAAAAAAGAGGGAGTTCTCATCACGGCTCAGTGGAAACGAGTCCGGCCAGTGTCCATGACGTTGCGGGTTCAATCCCTCGCCTTGTTCAGTGGGCTAAGGATCTGGCATAGCTCTGAGCTGTGGTGTAGGTCGCAGAGGCAGCTCGGATTTGACGTTGCTGTGGCTGTGGCTGTGGCTGTGGCTGGCAGCTACAGCTCCGATTCAGCCCCAGCCTGGGAACCTCCATAAGCTGCAAGTGCGGCCCTAAAAACAAAACAAAACAAACAATCAAATTGAAGAATGTAAAATATTTTATTAATAACTTCTATATTAATTAAATATTAAAATTATATTTTAGATAGATTTAGAGGTAATAAAATCTTTTTTTTTTAGAGCTGCACCTGGGGCATATGGAAGTTCCCAGGGTAGGGGCTGAATCGGGGCTGCAGCCGCAGGCCTATGCCACAGCCATAGTAACTCGGGATCTGAGCCATATCTGTGACCTACGCCTCAGCCTGCAGCAATGCTGGATCCTTAACCCACTGAGCAAGGCCAGAGATTGAACTCACATCCTCATGGATAAGAGTACAGTTCTTAACCTGCTGAGCCACAACAGGAACTCCTGGAATAAAACAGCTTATTAAAATGAATTTTACTGGTTTTTTAAAAAAAATCTCTTAAGGTGGCTACTAGAAAATTTTATTTCTTTATTCATTTATTTGCTTTTTATGGCCTCACCTGCGGCATATGGAGGTTCCCAGGCTAGGGGTCCATTCGGAGCTGTAGCTGCCGGCGTACACCACAGCCACAGCAATGCCAGATCTGAGCCTCGTCTGTGACCTACACCACAGCTCACGGCAACGCCAGATCCTTAACCCACTGAGCAAGGCCAGGGATGGAACCCACACCTGGTAGTTCCTAGTCGGATTCGTTTCTGCTGCGCCACGATGGGAACACTTGGAAATTTTTAAATTACATATGTGGCTCACATTACATTCCTATTGAACAGCACTATTAGAGACTATAAGAACTGAGGTATCTACAAGGCCTAGCACTTAATAACGTGTGTTGAATGAATAAATAAATTATGTTCAGCTAGGTTCCAGTTCTACCCCTAGTCTGGGAACCTCCGTATGCCACAGGTGCAGCCCTAAAAAGCAAAAAAATAAATAAAAGCAATGACTAAAACATGAAACAAAATCCTTACACAGCAAAATCTGTGAAGCTCTTCGGAAGTTGTGACTTCATTTTCACCCAACAGTTCATCACCTTGCCAAATCTGTGTTTTTATTGAGCTCGGGTGCTCGAGCCAAAGGAAATGAGCACAATGTCCAGCTGATTCTGTTGTCACAGCCAGTTCAAGTGGAACACTTACATGTCTTTGAACACATCAGCACTACTCTTGTTTTATTCCCCTGCAGCTTTATATGCACTGTGCTCAGCTGTCATGTCACATCAATCAGAAAGAACAATTTTATGAGCCAGTAGGGGTCTGGCATGTTGTATCTCTCAGAATTCTTTTAATTAATTCACTAAAGTCTTTAATCTAAGGAAGCAGATCAGTCAATCTCTTCAATAAGTTTCCACCACTTAGCAGTCTGACAGCATTAAAATAAATAAACCAGATTTCCAGGTTATGCTCTAGTCTTCTCCAAACATGCTTAACACTGAATATGGCTAAGGGCAGAAACACAAAAGAAAATTCAGTCTTAATTCCTCCATCGAATCAGGTGACTTGCAGACCTCCCAGCCCACACTCTGCTAACGAATGATGTATTGGAAGCTGGGGCCCACTAATTGCTTTTGACATGAATAACTTGAATAAAGTGTAGAAACCTTTTTTCTCCCTGATTTGTGTCAAGTGAGTTTAGCTTTTCCATATTTAAGCAAACTTCTCAAGTTCCATACTGACAAGAGGTTGGGGCCTACTAGTGAAGTAGGCACATTTTTTTCTTCCCCTGAAAACTTTAAGTGATCCACATTCCAAGGTCAAGAGAACCTGCATCTGATAAAAAGGCTGTAGTACAGACGCCTTCATACTAAGCTTCATTGATGAGGTCATTGTGCTAAAGTGTCCCATCCTGGTATTTTCCCTATACGTATAGTGAGGAACAAAATATGTTCGTTATTCAACCAACATTTATTGTGTGTTTGCCATGAGCAAAGCACTTTGAGGATATCAAGACAGATAATACTAATAGCTATCATTTAATGAGTCCTTATTATATCCTAGATCTTTTAAAATACACAACACTGCAAGATTTGCTCCATTTCATGGAAGAATAAAATAGGGTCTCTACATTTGGGGAGTTTACTTTACACGATGATTTCTGGAATATAACTTGGTATAGACTATTTGTATACATACTTGCTGTTTCTGATTAAATAAACAGGTATGGCAGATTGTTTAATCTGCAGTGTACTCAACAGTATTCTGAACTAAGCACTCCTCACAATTTTATTTACAGTACCAACCAGGAAAGAGAGAGACAGGCTGTTTTCTAACCACACTAAAAACAGCATGGCAAAAGATACTTAAAAGTCCACATAGCAATAAAGCAAAATTTCCTAAATATGAATGAGAAAGCAGGTAAATTACCTTAAGGTTTTTTAAAAAAATAATCCGAATTAAACCTGGGTTCAGCTAGGTACAATCTTACCCACTTTTAGAAGGGACATTTATTAGAATGAAGTAAAATAAAACCTCCAAGTCATAACCCATGGAAATGTTCATTACTTACCAGGGTGATGCTTTGGGGAGTTGGCCTCCATCGACAAAATTGCTATTTCACCGAAATCTTAATTCTAAGTATCTGGTGAGGGCAAGAGGACAAAGCCTTGGGGCCTGATCTTGGAGGCCTTTCAAAATGTAATTTACATCTAAATTAATTTGAGAGAGAGAAAGTAAGAAAAACTCTATTTTTTTTAAATCGCATTTTAATTTTTCCTCCAGGTCACCTCTTCTGCACTCTTAATATGGCTCCCTTCATGCAGCCTGAGGCCAAGAGATTATCATGACAAAAAGAAATGATGAATAAAAAATGATGGTTCTGGACACCTCAAGCCAAGTCCAGGATTCAGGAGACCAAGACCCCATCCTTAACACCCCGTCCGCCAGCGCCCCCTCCCGGGTGGCGGGTGCGCAACAGAAGAGCACAAGCCGACGCTACCCTTTGCGGGACTTCAAGGTTTTCTTCTCACTGGACCCCGCCTCGCGTCCCTCCTGCCCCGCCCCCGCCGTTGGTGCCTCCGCCCCCGCTGACAGCCCAGGCTCCGGCGTTTGCCGTTGCGGATGCACCGGTGGGTGCTGCTCATCCACCCGCACGTCTGAAGCCCTCTTTTCCCCTGAAAAGTTTCTAGACGGTAGGGACTATTTTCTTCTAATGTAACCTTCCACCAAACTGGAGGGAAAAGTTACTCGAGGCTGGAGAAGCCCCTGGTCGCTGCGGGGAATCTGGCTTTTTCAGAAGAGGTCTGACTTCCATGAAAATGAAATATTTAGCCTCCAAACCAGAGTTTTGTTTGTTGGGTTAATTGTAAAAGGTGCACGATGATGCTAAATATTTAAGATGGAGGTTTTTTTTTCATTAATAAAGATTCCACCAGACAAATGGTTCTTGTCTTCAGATCTTGCAGTTCGTTCTATTGATTCTCATCTTATTTGTCCCCTTCCTTCCTCTGGCTCCTAAATCCTTACGTTTCAGCTATAGGAAAGACAAGTTCGCCTGGGAATGACTTCTTAAATCCTAGAGACAGAAGTCAAACGGAGAAACTGCTCCTCTGGGCAGTTGGTTGAATTCTATGCATATTCTGAATGGGTAGAACTAACCTGAAGGAATGTTTATTGGTTAGGAAACCCATCATGCCTATATTTTTTAAATTGTGAGTGGCAAAATCACTTTGGCAAGGAGTATTAAGGAGGAAGGGAGGAAGAAAGAGAAGAGCGGGAGGGAAGAAATGAATAATAAAAGAATAGAAAAATATTAAAGTAAGGATCAGTATCCTTTCATGAACCCAGTACCATGAGAGAATACTGTTTGCATATTGAGATGTAGAATATATTTCTTTTTTTTAAATAATGAGCTTGGGGTGCTGGAAGAGCATGTAGTTAAGTACTCCTTTGGACCTATTTTATTTAGTTTATGTTTACTTTGGTTTTTTTTCTGTTTTCCTTTTTTTTTTTTTTGCTTTTTAGGGCTGCACCCACAGCATATGGAGATTCCCAGGCTAGGGGTTGAATTGGAGCTGTAGCTGCCGGCCACAGCCACAACCACGGCAACACTAGATCCAAGCCACGTTTGGGACCTGCACCACAGCTCATGGCAACACAGAATCCTTAACCCACTGAGCATGGCCAGGGATCGAACCTGCAACCTCATAGTTCCTAGTCTGATTCATTTCCACTGTACTACGACGGGAACTCCTCTTTTTTCCTTTTTCCTTTTTTTTTTGTTTTTGTTTAGAGCCGCACCTGTGGCGTTTGGAAGTTCCCAGGCTAGGCGTCGAATTGGAGCTACGGCTGCCGGCCTACGCCACAGCCACAGCAATGCCAGATCCAAGCTGTGTCTGTGACTTACACCACAGCTCACAGCAATGCCGGACCCACTGAGCAAGGCCAGGGGTCGAACCCGCATCCTCATGGATCCTAGTCAAATTTGTTTCCTCTGCACCACAACAGGAACTGCTTACTTATGCTTACTTTAAAATAAATATTTATTTTCTCTTTTCTTTTATTGCCTATTAAATTTTTTTATTGTCCTATAAATGTATTATGAAAGCCCGAAGTGCTTGAATTTGACTTTGTCCCTTCTCAGTAGATGAAACGCTCTTTTGTGCTAATCAAGCCTGCGATCTGTGGTTGAATTTTATATCTCTGTCCACATTACACACACTCACTTCGTTCTTGACATTTTCATTAGATCAACATTTGGATCAGAAGGCCCACATATATTTGTGGGTGAGGGTGCGGATGGTTCGGGAACACTTGTCACCATCAATAGTGGGTCACTGGCCCAATAATAAAAACAAGAATCCACTTCAGCAAGTCGGGTCACTGCTGTTGTGCAGATTCGATCCCTTCCACATGGGATCCACATTCGAACTTCCACATGCCTTGAGTGCAGCCAAAAAAATTTTTAAACATAAAAATAATATAATAATTATTATTCACACTTTTATTTATCGACACTTTTCTATGCTAATCAAATTCCGTTCATTAAGTCAGTGAATTCTCCTAATAACCATATCTCATAGTTGAAGAAACTGAGCTTAGAGGGGGCTCAGTAATGTGCTAGTTCGCACTTGGCAGGACTCTTCACCTGCTGCCAGTCTCTCCTTTCACTTTTTTTCACTGACTCCCTGAATATTGGATCTGAGCATTTTCCTCCAAAGACCTCTTGCCTAAAAGGCAGTTGTGATATCAATGAGGGAGTTTATGTTCCTTGAATTCATGCCTTGTTAACTGGCATCTGAAATGCACCAGACACACTCCACAGATCTTGTTTACCAGGCCAGAGGGGGTCATTGCCAACGTGGACAGAGGAAAGGGAGCCCCTGGGTAAATTGTTCACAAAACTGTGCACAGATGCGCTTTGGGAGAGAAGAAAAGCAAACACTGTGAACGTACTTAACTAGTTTTATTCCTCTATGTATTCATCATGGGTCAGGGTTGTTGTTCAGCTGGTTATTCAGCTAGTTGTTTACCATTTTGAGTGAGTATCAACTCTGGCAGAAAATCTCGGACAGTGACCTATGGGGATCATGGGGTATTTGTTAGAGTTCCATGCAGGAAAGAAACATGGGATGGGGAGAATTTTAATGCAATTAGAAAAGTAATCTTGGGAGTTCCCATTGTGAGGTAACAAACCCAACTAGCATCCATTAGGATGCGGGTTCAATCCCTGGCCTTGCTCAGTGGGTTAAGTCTCCCATTATTTACACTCTTATACCCATTTGCCAGGACTCAATCTTGAGGCCTGACCAAATAGCTGCAAGGGATGCTGGGAAATGCAGAGAGCACATGAATATTCTATATTCAGTGAGCCACAGCCAACGAATCAGGTGAAGTGGGGCCAGCATCCCAGAAAGGTCAATATATTTACAGAACTGGAGAATCAGAGAGAACCTCCTCAATTCCAATGCTATCAGTTCAACTGTCTAAGGGAGCTAGACTATCTGATCATCTTTCAGGTCTTAGAGCTTCTTGGACTTTCACTGATATTACGGAAATTTTTGGCAAAGGTAAAAGAAGAAATAAAGTAATAATATTACAATAATAAATAACAATAAGGAGTTTCTGCTGTGGTGCAAAGGGTTGGATGGTGTCTCTGGAGCCCTGGGAAGCAAGTTCTGTCCTCAGCCCGGCACAGTGGGTTAAGGAGGCAGCACTGCTGCCGCTGTGGCATAGGTTGCAACTGCAACTCAAATATAATCCCTGGTCCAGGAACTCCACATGGAGCAGGGTGGCCAAAAAAGATAGATAGGTAAATAAATAAATAAATAAATAAATAAATAAATAAATAAATAGTAAGCCATTTGTCAGAATAAGAAGACTCTCTAGTTCTTTGGGCACACACGTTCACATGATGAGTGAGAGGGTATAACTTCTTTGGGAAGACAGGGAGCAAAGCATCTCTTCCAACAAGCCCAGAGCCTGAGGCTCTGTCCTTGTTCCTGTACAAGCACATGAATGGGCTCTAGGTCTGAAAATGTTTACAATATTGTGTGTGTGTGCACAAATGTGCATATTTCTGGGAGAGATTTTCAAGGGTCTCATAACGCAGAAAAAGTTCAGAGTCACTTTTTCCAGACCAGGAATAAGGTCTCTGAATAGGAGGAGCAGAGATCAGAGGTTTCCAGGAAGCAAGTGTGTAGGAAAGAGGAAACTCATATTCACACTGACTCATAGTACTTACACACCAATGCTTTTCCACGCAAACCTAGAAGCGAGAATTATTTCCTGAATGAAGGAAGGTTAAATCACTTTCCTCCTATAAAATGATTTTAAATTGGTGAATCTTGGCACTCTCACATTATCAGATTTTATTACCTTTATGTTTCAGGCAATAGAAAAGGTTTTAGAGAGTTCCCTTTGTGGCTCGGCAGTTAACGAACCTGACTAGGATCCATGAGGATGTGGGTTCAATCCCTGGCCTCGTTCAGTGGGTTAAGGATCCAGTGTTGCTGTGAGCTGTGGTGTAGGTCGCAGACACAGCTCGGATCCCACCGTGTTGCCATGGCTTTGGCATAGGCCTTTGGCTGTAGCTCCGATTCGACCCCTAGACTAAAAAGCAAAAAAAAAAATAAAAAAAGGAAAAAAAAGAAAATGTTTTAAAAATAAATCCTTGGCTATCACAAGAGATGGCCTCCTTGCTACTTTTAACTCCTACTACACATACTCAACAATAAGAAGATACCTAAAATGATCCTGCCACTTATCTACACCAGGAAATTTTATTTATTTATTTATCTGTCTTTCTAAGGCCACAACCACGGCATATGGAGGTTCCCAGGCTAGGGGTCAAACCAGCCTACACCACAGCCCCAGCAACGCAGGATCTGAGCCACATCTGCGACCTACACCACAGCTAATGGCAACACCAGATCCTTGACCCACTGAGCGAGGCCAGGGATAGAACCTGCATCCTCATGGATACTAGTCAGATTCTTTAACCGCTGAGCCACGACGGGAACTCCTATACCATGAAATTTTACTTTTTTTTTGTTTTTTGTTTTGTTTTTTTTTTGTCTTTTCTAGGGCCACACTCGGGGCATATGGAGGTTCCCAGACTAGGGGTCTAATTGGAGCTGTTGCTGCCGGCCTAAGCCACAGCCACAGCAACGCCAGATCCGAGCCGAGACTGCGGCCTATACCACAGCTCACGGCAACGCCGGATCGTTAACCCACTGAGCAAAGCCAGGGATCGAACC
>PVHT020000034.1:2409509-2453882 GCA_004024745.2 Catagonus wagneri
GATCGTTAACCCACTGAGCAAAGCCAGGGATCGAACCCACAACCTCATGGTTCCTAGTCGGATTTGTTAACCACTGTGTCACGATGGGAACTCCTACACCACGAAATTTTAAAACGTAATTCCGGAGGGTATCTCAGTCTCCTCATCTGATGTTCACACTCACATCTTTCAAAAGAACAGCTCAAGTTGTTTAATGTCCACTGTTGTGTTCTGGAAATTATTCACAACTATAATAAAATACAAACACTGTTAAATTAGAAAAAGAATGATGTATCCTGGACAAAATAATTTTAAATTAAATTTACTTCTCAATCTATTATAATAAACAAGCCACATAACAGGTGTGTCCATAAAGTAATCCAATTCATTTTTACGTGAAGTTTTATGGAATCAGTTTCATTACTTGATAATCATACCTGCTCAACTCCATTACAACCTAGATGAAACAAGTGTGGCTTTGCTTCTGGGTGTCTCTTAAATAATATTAATTAAATCCAATAGCTAAATTATTATCTTCCATGAAATCATACAGCAATTCACAGAGTAGTCTTGATGACTGAGGAAGCTGCTGCTCATGCATTTCTTGAAAAATGTATTTTGAAGACAGAGGCCTTCAATTGCTTCTTGTTGAAAGCTAATGAGGAACCCTTCTTTTAGAAATGCAATCTGAAAACTTCCTTCAGCTATGTCTCACTTCTTAAGAATTTTTTGAACCCCTAGGAAAGCCCTCAGCTTCCCTAAACATAAGGCAATATTCTTAAATAAGATCGAACAATAGCTTCCAAATTCCCCATTTTTAACTTGACAATGGTCAAACACAGACCTTCGCCTCCTCTTTATTTCACCATGATTTTCCTGTCAAGCTAGGCATTTTCATGTCTTCTTCCCACTCCCACGTGTTGATTTCTTTAGACTCCTAGGCTCAGTGCAACCGTCAATCCTTTTGAGTTGGGAGATGCTCAGGTGGTGAAAATGTCTCCACTGTTTTTCTAACTCTCCAAAATGAATAGCTCCCTTTGAGTTTCTGGTTTTGACAACCCTAAGTGTGTGTTGTAAGAGTGGGATGCTCATTTTTATAGAAACCTGACCACTGTCCCCCACGAGGCTGCTTTCTGCCTGGACTGACCTCAAAATCCTCTCCAAACCCCACCCTGACACTGAACTTGAGCAGTCAATGACTGCCCATAGTCTCACACTGAACTTTAGCAGTCAGTGATTGGGTCTGTACATTAACAAAACGACAGAAGAGGGGATTCACTGCTCATTACTTTCGAAGACATGTTGAAATCATTTGTGTCTCTGTGACAGGCTCCAAGTTACAGGTGGTTCTAATTTTCAACTCATGGCAGAAACCATAAGCCAAGGAAGCAAATAAGTGTTTCTATAAACTGTCTAAAAGGAACATTCTCCTGCTACCTAACTGTTAAATGCCTAACTTGGGACTTCCATTAACATTTGACCTTCTTTTTTAGAAACCCATTTGGAGAGGATTCAATTTTTCTAAGTTGGCTACTGAAGACTGGCATAGCCTTTTAGCAGCAGTATTAGGGTCCCAATTTCTTCAATATACCAAATTGCATTGGCTTTCAGACTCCTCCTTAATATGTGATAGAAGCACATGTGAATTGATTCCGAAGTATTTGATCCAGGTTATTTGTTCTGCAGCTTTGATTTTCCCATCATCATCCAGATGGTTCAAATATGAGACAATAACTATCAGTTCTATTAGCTTGTGTGTTAGCTGATGGCAACAAAACGTTCCAAGACTGCCCAAATTAATATGGGCTTTCCCTCTTTAGCATGGGGAATACATCTGGAAATGGAGTTGCTAAGTACACAGTCCTCTCGGAGATGCTGCTCTGATGTTGCAAGATGGGAGAATTTTCTTCAAATACTCTGAAGTTAAAGATGTCTCTGCGCCTGATTTCTTCTAGCTATCATTCAACTGGTGATCCTGCCAGGCGATAGCATAGTGAGGATACCTTTTACAGTGTCCAAGAACTTACTCCATTCTCGTGTTATCTGTTGATCTTTACCCTTGCTTCCTGAACTCCTTCCTTAAAGGTGCCTCCAGTCTTTGCAAAACTCCCATTTTAACTTCAGCGCCATATTCTTCATTTCTTTGTGGCAGGCACAGCACCATCACTCACATACATTTTGTTAGTCATTATGGGTCAAAACTGTTTCCCAGGGCACAAGTTAAATTACAGAAAAATAGGTCACAGAGAGGTAAACAAAATACCTGCAGAACTCACTCATCTGAAGTAGCAGCTTCACAGCTCCCACCCTGATACAGGCCACCATAATCTCTCACCTGGAAATGACAATAGCTCCCTCACCTTGCCCCTACTAGTTATTCTCTCCAAGAGGCCAGAGTGTTCCTTTAAAAATGTTCCCTTTGTGGCACAGCGGAAACAAATCCAACTAGGAACTATGAGGTTGCAGGTTCGATCCCTGGCCATGCTCAGTGGTTTAAGGATCCGGTATTGCTGTGAGCTGTGGGTGTGGCTTGCAGACGCGGCTCAGATCCCACGTTGCTGTGGCTGTGGTGTAGGCCGGCAGCTACAGCTCGGATTCAACCCCTAGCCTGGGAAACTCCATATGCTGCGAGTGCAGCCCTACAAAGAAAAAAAAAAAAAGTTAGTCAGGAGTTCCCATCGTGGCTCAGTGGTTAACGAACCTGACTAGTATCCATGAGGATGCAGGTTCAATCCCTGGCCTTGCTCAGTGGGTTAAGGATCCAGTGTTGCCATGAGCTGTGGTGTAGGTTGCAGATGCGGCTCAGAGCTGGCATTGCTGTGGCTGTGGTGTAGGCCAGCAGCTGTAGCTCCGAATCAGCCCCTAGCCTGGGAACCTCCATATGCTATGGCTGTGGTCCTAAAAATACAAAAGACAAAAAGTAAAAAAATAAGAATGTTAGGTCATGTCACTCCTTGGCTCAAAATCCTCCAATGACTTCACCTTCACTAAGAGAAAAACTGAACTTGGCTTCAACATCTTCCGGTCTGTGGTCAAATGTCACCTTGATGATGAAGCCTTCTCCACCCCCCCAATCCCTGCACCATACTCCCAACTCCCCCTGTCCTGTCTTTTCCCACCGACAGCACCTATTACCATATCACATATTAGATATTTATTTATATGTGTGGCAGATTGTGTTCTCCAAGATGACCACAAGATTTGGCATTCCACATTCTCTTTTTAGAATGCTACTCCCTTTGAGAGATGTTTCTCATCCCTCTCAAATCGGAATGGGCCTGTATCTGTGGTAGAAGTGATGCTATGTGACCTCTGAGGCTAGATCACAAGAGGTCATACAACCTCTGCCCGGTCCTCTTGGGGCACTCAGTCTTGGAACTCAGCCACTATGATATGAGGAAGCCTAGGCCACATGGAGAGGCCAGTAGCTGATGACTGCTTTGAACAATAGCCCCAGCTGCAATCCAAGCCAACAGTCATCATCAACTTCCAGACTTACAGAGGAAGCTTTTAAAATGACTTCAGTCTCAGCCATTGCATGGGACTCCAAGTGAGAACTGTTTAGCTCAGCCTAATCCCCTCCCAGAAATGTGATATATAATAACAAAAATGTCATCCTAAACCTTGAAGTTTGAGGACAATTTGTTATTCAGTAATATATATTGGAACAATTTGTTTATGTATATATTGTATGTCTTTCCTCACTAGAGTTTCGTAAGTTCAGAGATTTTGTTTTCTTTGTTGCTGCTTTCCCAGAACCTAGAATGGTGCTTGGCGTATAGTAAGTACTCAATAAATATTTGTTGAATAAATGAATAGACCCATGACGAATTTTCAGTATGGTGCACTAATGGTTATTGATCATTGGTACATGGTACAGTCTACTGGGATAAAACTCACTGGCAGAAAGCACAAATTGGCTCTTAGAATATGGCAAAATTTGTCAATAAGACTTTCTGAGGGAAATGACATTATAACGAATTATAATAATTATTGCCGGAAAGCATAAAACAGGATTAGAGCTTCATGTAGAATGTTTTCTGATGATTGATTCCATAATCCCACCATGGGCTCTTCCAGATCAGGCCTGGAAAATCTTCAGAAATATTTTCAGAAGGATTAGTGATCCTTCCAATTCAAATACTAAACTTTTTCCTAAGAATGACTAATTGAAATCACTCATGTTTTTGGTGTGAAATGGGATGATAAATATGGGTGGTGGTGCACACATGTGCATGGGCGCACAATTTGGAATGCTTACTTTCACTGCCGATTTTCATAGTCTAGTAGTTTGTAATGTGTACATAGAGAAAGAATAAATATGGTTTTGTATCTCACCAGTCTTGCTCCAAGTACTTTGATTCACCATTTGGTTTGGAGCAGATGTTTGTGTATTGATTAAAGAGCAACAATATCCTCAAATATCCAAGGAAAATACTAAACTTTTATCACCATCTCAGGAGGTAATAAAGGACAAACTTTCTTAGTCATCTGGAAAGAGGTTAGCTTTTGTTTAAGGAAAAATAATAGGTTGATGGTCTCGAAAGGACAAATCAGTCTTTGGGCCAGTCTACCTCAACCTTGATTGGAGCAAAAAGCACAGATGTGGAACCTACAGTTTCTTAGAATAGAGAATCTCTGTGGAACCTATTCATCACCAAGCAGTTTTCATACGTGATCACCTTGATAAGCATATCCAGAAGAGTCAAGGGTAAATATGACTTTTAAAAGTTCTTCACTTAAGGCCACTTGACTGCATGTCTCTTGAGGAAGAGTGAGTGCCATTTTGATGCTTTTGTTGCAATAAGAGTCGTTAGGGCCACTGGGCCTCACCATCTGGCCTATGGCATGAGGTTCTCCTCTTGATTAGGTATGAGCCTTGAGTGCAAAGTGTGGAGATTCCCAAAATTTCCCTGGAAAGTACAGGTAAGTGAATTGGGGAATATTATCTTTGGAAATCCCATCTTTATCACCAAAACTTAGACGATGCTTTTGAAGCTAATTATTTTTCATTTCATTTTTTGGAAAAAATTATTTATTTATTCATTTGCAGGCCCAGACAAACTTGACTAGAAAAGAAGCCCGGGCAGGGGTTAGGATGAGCCCATGACGTGCCACGCGCTCCAACCAATTGAAGAACCACGAAAGGGGGAGGGCGGAAGTGACGAGTCGTATCCCTCCGCGGGGCGAGAGGGTCGGTGGGGGGAGTCGGCGTCTCTCTCCCCCGCGCCAGCTCCCGTACACGGAGCCGCATTCCTCGACCCCCCCGCCCCCCTCCCTCGGGGGCCCCCCGCCCCCCTCGGGAAAAAAAATCCACCTCAAATCACTCGAACCCGAGGGAGGTTTCCTTTCACCCTCGGGGAGACGAGCTTTCAACGGCTCCCTCTTCTCCGTCTCCCCCCAAGCCCCCGTCCCCTCCCCTGCTCCCACCCCCTTCTCCCGGCGCGGGGTGCAAGGTCCCTTTAAGGCGACGGCGCCTTCCTCGGGTCAGACTACCGGCGGCGACGACCACGGGAGGTGAGTGAGCGAGCGAGCCTTCTCTCTCCCCACCCCCTTCTCCCGGGGGTTCCGTTATCTTTTCGCTCGGCGAGGCGTTCCGAGGCGAGACAATGAGAGGGGGATGGGGCGGGAACGCCAGGGGTGGGGGCGGGGGCCCGGTGGCGCGCGCCCCCGCCCCCCTCGAGTGGCGGCGCGGCCCGCGGCGGCGGGCGTGGGGTGCGGCGCGCGAGAGCGTGTGTGAGTGCGTGCGCCCCGGGAGCCGCGGGAGCCCCGCGACTTGCGCGGCGGGCCGGGCCGGGAAGGCCCCTGCCTGCCGGCCGCCCCCGCCCCCCGGCGCCTGCCGCGGCGCGCGCGCGCACTCGCGCCCCACGGCCCCGCACACACCCGACGTCCACACGCACACCCGGCGCGAGGCGTCTCGGAGGAGTGGGCGGGCGCGGGCGCGGGCAGCGGCCCGCCGGGGAAGGGGCGGGGGCGCGGGCGGCAGCGAGACGGCGGGGCGCGGCGGGAGGGGCTGGCAAGGGGGCGAGGCCGCGCCGGGGAGGCGGGCCGAGGTCCCCCGGGGGTGGGGGTAGTGCTCGGCCCTCCCCGCCCCACCCCCGCCGGGGCAAGAGTGGGGCTCTCTTTTTGAGCTCGAGGAGGAAAATGAGTGATCGCTTAGCCGCTCCCTTGTGTTATGTAATTCCCGCTCGGTCGTATAGTACATCCCAAACCTTAGTGCACCGCAATTAGTTTACAAAGTCCCCACCTCCCCAACCCCCCGCGCTCTAAGATTTCTTTGGGCTGGCGCCGTGATTTACAAAATGGGATGGGGCTTAAAATCTCTATTTTCCGATGATTATATCCTGCCGCGGTGGGCGCCATGTTTATCCCAGGGACTATTTTTTCTAGATTTTTAGCACCTTCTGAAAAGGAGTGATGTCGTTGATCCACCTGCCTTCTCTCCTTTCTGCGAGTTGTCCTGATTTCTTCCCCCGTCACACGGGGGATTCCCTCAAATTGTTGCTAATACTGGATGTTTGTCTGCTTGTCTTGGACGTTTCCAGCTTTGAAAATGGTAGAGCTGGAGAGTCTCTTAAGTCATTTAGCCCAAATCTCTTTTTGGAAATGGAAATTGAGATACAGGTGTCCGGTCTCAGAACAGCCGTCGTTTTGTTGCAGACTGTGGCCCAGCCCTCTACACTCTTAGAGTTCACCACAGTTTAAAACCTCACAGAAATACAATTTTACTTTCAGAGGAACTTTCCAATCTAGATGACGAGGAAACAGCTGGGGTGGAGGGCTTGCTTCTTGGAGAACGACATTGAATTTCCAGACCCTTTGCTCTTGGAACTGGGAATTGGGCTCTGAATTTGAACACACAATCATTCTTAACTTCAGGGTACATAAAAAGTATGTTGGAAATTTCTAAAAGTGTGTTGGGGGGGCTCATTCCCAAGCCTTTTTGGATGGGATGGGGAAGGGGTACCTTCTCTAAAATTTTATATTCAACTGAGACTCTGGTAACCACCATATTGAGAGTTACTGGTCTAGCAAGAAAGATGCTCAAAATATGATCTTAAAGCAATTAAGCGGCAATCTATGTATTTGATTTCCTTTTTCTTTCCTATTTTATGGTTATAACGTACCAGCTATGTTTAAAAAAAATTTTTTTTAGGGATGAAAAAGACTACATTATTTATTCCCATTATAGCTTCTTTCTTTTTTTTTTCATTGCTTAGTGAATTTTATTACAATTACAGGTGTACAAAAATCATCACAACTCAATTTGATAGCATTTCTGTCCCAAACCCTCAGTGTATCCCCACACCCCCCCAGATTGTCTTATTTGGAAACCACAGGTTTTCAAAAGTCTGTGAGTCATTGTCTGTTCTGCAAAGTTCATTGTGTCCTTTTTTTAGTTTCCACATGTAAGCGGTAGCATTGGATGTTGCTGTCTAATTGTCTGACTGCTTTCACTTTGCATGATAATTTCTAGGTCCATCCATGTTGCTATAAATGTTGTTATCTCGTTCCTTTTAATGGCTGAGTAATATGGAATATTCATTGTGTGTATGTACCACATCTTCCCGATCCACTCCACTGTCGATGGGCATTTAGGTTGTTTCCATGACTTGGCTATTGCATAGAGTGATGCAATGAACACTGGAGTACATGTGTCTTTTTGAGTCATGGTTTTCTCTGGATAGATGCCCAGGAGTGATAAAATTTTAAGTTATTTAAAAATTGAAGTATTTGGAGGTCCTGTCATGGCTCAGTGGAAACGAATCTGACTAGTATCCATGAGAACGCAGGTTTGACCCCTGGCCTCACTCAGTGGGTTAATAAGGATCTGGCGTTGGGGTGAGCAGTGATGTAGGTCACAGACTTGCCTCGGTTCTGGCGTTGCTGTGGTGCACAGGCCAGCAGCTACAGCTCCCATTCCACCCCAGCCTGGGAATCTCCCTATGCCACAGGTGTGGCCCTAAAACAAAAAATAAAAATAAAATTGAAGTATAGTTGATTTAGGATGTTGTATTAGTTTCAGGTGTACAGAAAAGTGATTTAGTTATACATACATGTATATATTCTTTTTCAGATTCTTTTCACTTACAGGTTGTTACAAGATATTTAGTGGAGTTCTCTGTGCTATGTATTAGATCCTTGTTGGTTATCTGTTTTGCATACCAGCTATATTGGTGGTGTATCTCAAACGTGGGATGAACAGGATTTTGTTAGTTTTCAACCCCTACCTTGGACCAGTGGTGTAATCTAGGAAAGCAGTTCCCAAAATGTGGTCCACTGACCCCTGGGAATCCCCTCAAGCCCTTTCAGGAGTATTATACATAAAGTGATACTAGGAGGCTGTTTTTTTCACTGACACTTGCACTGGTGATCCAGAAGTAGTAGTGCCTTAGCACAAAGCAAGGCAGTTGTGCCCAACCTCTGCTATCCTTACTTAAGAATGTCTTTTGGGAGTTCCCGTCGTGGCTCAGTGGTTAACGAATCCAACTAGGAACCATGAGGTTGCGGGTTCGATCCCTGGCCTTGCTCAGTGGGTTAAGGATCTGGCATTGCCATGAGCTGTGGTGTAAGTTGCAGACGCGGCTCGGATCCCACATTGCTGTGGCTGTGGCGAAGGCCAGCGGCTACAGCTCCTGTTAGACCCCTAGCCTGGGAACCTCCATATGCCGTGGGTGTGGCCCCAGATAAGGCAAAAAGACAAAAAAAAAAGAATGTCTTTGAAGCAGTAAAAATAATTTTACTAAATCTCATCCCTTTAGTATGTGTCTTTCTAATTTTTAGGAACCTGTGACCATTTGGGAAGTGTCCATAAAACACTTAATGCTGTCTACCGAGGTAGATCCTTGTTGTAAGGAAAGGCCCTTGTGAGATTTGGTTGTGAAATACTTGTTTCATGAAACAGCATTTTTACTTGAAAGAATGACAAACTACATTTTTCACACTTGAGCATTTGATGTTTTCTTAAACAAATGAAGTGAGCTTGTCACTTCAAGGAAAACAATTGACAGTATTTGTTACCAGTGATAAAAATTTGAGAGCAAAAAAGTTGATAACTCAAGTTTGACAGCTTCCCAATACTTAAAAGATTTCTTACAATATCAGTGTTAATGACTGATTTTTTTTTTTATGTATATGGTGCTATATGTCTTTGGAAGAGAGGCATAATTTAGTAAATCTGTGTTTTCAAAATCACCATGAGTAAAAGATATTTCAGAATGCAAGATACACGAATGGATTTTAACATAATATATATTGATACGGTTTCAGATTCCAAGATGCAACTCTTCTTTGAAAAACTGTAGTGTACAATATACACAGCTATCTGAAAAAGTTTATAGAATACTTCTCCCTTTTTCTGTGAAAGCAGATCTTTGTTATATGCTTAACCAAAACAACACAGAGCAACAGACTGAATGCAGTAGCACCTATGAGAATCCAATTGCTTTCTATTAACCTAGATATAAAAGATTTACAAAAATCTAAAACATTATTTCACTGGGGAAAAATAGTAGTTTTCAATTGAAAATGTTATTTATGTTAACACATAATAGGTTTATTATTTTTGAATGTACTGATAAGTATTTAAATTTTTTACATTTTAGCTTCTGACATGGTAGATATCAAAAAGAAAAAAACTAACATAAATAAAAGCCCTTTGGGGTCCCTTTAAGACTGTAAAGGGTCCTGAGATCAAAAACTTGGAGAATCTTCAGGTCTGTCATATTCTGCTCCTGAGATCATCCAAATCTGCCTCCATTTAGGAACTTCTGAAGAATTTAGAAATGTTAGTTGGAGTTAATAATGGAAGTAGAGACTTGTGGAAGAATTCTACAGCAAAAAAGCTTAGTAAATATTCCAACCAGGATTCAAACTTTGCAGCTGTAACCTTGGGCAAGTTACTTAAACCTCTAAATCTCCATTTTTACCTCATCTGTAAAATATACTACTTAGGACTTATAATTGTGAGAATTCGTTGTGATAAATGTAAAGTACATAATAATGGCTGTTACTATATCACAGTAAAATAAAGTGCATTTCACAGTGTTTCAGTCTTTATTCTTTATGTATGTCTTTTTGTTAAAAAGTGGAAATTTCTTTTTCTTTTGTTTCTTTCTCTTTGTTTTGTCTTTTTGCCTTTTATGTAGAGCCACACCCGTGGCATATGGAGGTTCCCAGGCTAGGGGTCTAACAGGAGCTGTAGCTGCCGGCCTTCACCACAGCCACAGCAACGCAGGATCCGAGCCACGTATGCAACCTACACCACAGCTCACGGCAACGCCGGATCCTTAATCCACTGAGCGAGGCCAGGGATCGAACCCGCAACCTCATGGTTCTTAGTCGGATTCGTTAACCACTGAATCTTTAAGAGAACTCCTTTTTTTTTTTTTTTTTTTAACAGCTGTTCCTGTGGCACATGGAGGTTCCTGGGCTAGAGGTCGGCCTGTGCCACAGCCACGCCCGATCCGAGCCAAATTTGTGACCTGTATTGAAGCTGGATCCTTAGTCCACTGAGCTAGGCAAGGGATTGAACTCGAATCCTTATAGATACTAGTCCGGTTCTTAACCTGCTTAGCCACAATGGGAACTCCTGGGTTTTTCTTGTTAGGAGATTTGCTGTCAGGTAAATGAGAATTAGATTATTAATGCTGTTTAATATTGTGAATATTATTTGTGAGGTTCTACAGCAGTTCCTGTGAAGGACAAAATGGGCCATGCAAAAAACTGGGTAAATAAACGCTTATTACAATTTTAACAATAATTAGTTCTAGAGGTCCTGTTGTAGCTCAGCAATAACAAACCCAACTAGTATCCATGAGGACGCGGGTTCGATCCCTGGCCTTGGTCAGTGAGTTAAGGATCCAGGAGCTCCCGTCATAGCTCAGAGGTTAATGAATCCGACTAGGAACCATGAGGTTCCAGGTTTGATTCCTGGTCTCGCTCAGTGGGTTAAGAATCTGGCGTTGCTGTGAGCTGTGGTGTAGGTTGCATACGTGGCTTGGATCCTGCGTTGCTGTGGCTGTGGTGTAGGCTGGCAGCTGTAACTCCAATTAGACCCCTAGCCTGGGAACCTCCACGTGCCATGGGTGCGGCCCTAAAACAACAAAAGGAAAAAAGAAAAAAGGAAAAAAGAAAACAGGTGTTTTCCTGATCTTATTTGAGATGAAGGTGGGTAAACATTTGCTGCCCATTAAAAGGTAGACTAACAGTTGTATCTAAGGGGTTCTTTTTGCTGCTTTAAATAAGATTATAAAGAATTTCTTTGTATGTTGGTTTTCACTTATGTAGGCTTTTACTGATTAGCTGATCTTATAGGACCTGAGTATAAAGTCCTACCATGTTTGCCAGTATTTAAGATACAAGTCAGTTCTCCCTCGAAAGGTATGTATCTGGTACACTCGTATTATGGGTGGAAAGATGAATGCTAAAGACTTAAAAGACTATGGGAATCATTAATGGTCCTGTGTGAGTTGTGGTGTTGAGTAAAGCCTACTGAGTGCATAAAAATCATGTTCCCAGTATAATTACTACTACAAAATACAGAAGCCAAATAGATTACCAGGATGTCAGATAAGCATGATGTCTTGATTAGTGGAAGATGGCGGTGTTCCTTTCATCTTACAGAACCTCCTTAGTAGCCTGTATAATCCAATTTAGATTTATTTTTTTCTAATATTATTTAATCATTGTGCTACGTTTTAGATGTGTATTTATAATCTATGTGAAAATTGCTCCTAGAGATGAGAATAAGTTAACAGAAAATTCAACTAATGAAGCTGCAAGTTTGATTTTAGTAAAGGGCAAAAAGATAATGGTAGAATATAATAGTATAAAATATTAAAACGAAAAAACCCTCAACTTTTTTTTTCCTCTTCCTTTTATAAGAATTTCAGCTCTGGGAGTTCCTCTTGTGGCTCAGTTCGTTAAGAACCCCGCTAGTGTCCGTAAGGATGTGGGTTATATCCCTGGCCCTGCTCAGTGGGTTAAGGATCGACTTTGCCACAAATTGTGTTAGAGGTCGCAGAAGTGGCTTGGGTCTGGCATTGCTATGGCTGTAGTGTAGGTTGGCAGCTGCAGCTCTGATTTGACCCCTAACCTGGAAACTTCCATATTCTGCAGGTGCTGCCTTAAAAAGAAAAGAAATTTTGGTCTTGGAAAAAATAAAATTCAGCTTGTAGTTGCGATGAGGCTCAATGGGTTAAAGATCCAGTGTTATCATTGCAGTGGCTCAGGTTGCTGCTGTGGCGTGGGCTTGATCCCTGGCCCTACAACTTACATATGCCATGGATGTGGCCAAAAAAAGTTTTTCAGCTTTATTGAGATATAATCGACATATAAAGTCATAAGATGTTAAAGTGCACATTTTATGATTTTATATACATAAATATTGTAAAAGGGTTCCTCATCCAGTTAACACATTTATCGCTTCACATATTTATCTTATGTGTGTGTGAACATATGTTCTATTCTTTTAGCAAATTTCAGTTGTACAGTGTTATCAACTATAGCCGCCATATTTCACATTGTCTCAGACCTTATTCATTTGATCCCAACTTTTTAAGAGAATGTCATGCATGTAAAAAAGATGAAAGAACACAAGAACTATCTACAGTGAACCTACCACCTAGATGCAGTGATTTTTTTTTTTTTTTTTTGCTTTTTAGGGCCACCCCTGCAGTGTATGAAGGTTCCCAGGCTAGAGATCCAGTTGGAGCTATAGCCACCGGCCTACACCACAGCTCACAGCAGTGTGTGGATCCTTAACCCACTGAGTGAGGCCAGAGATCGAACCTGTGTCGTCATGGATGCCAGTCAGATTCATTTCTGCTGAGCCACGATGGGAACTCCTAATGATTTTTTAGCAAGTTGGCATATTTGATGTCAAAATATATCGCCGAACCACTTAGAAGTCACAGTCATGATATTTCCACTGAACGTTTCATGCATTTGCTAAGAATAAGTTCTTGTAAGTCACTCTGATACCACTATCTTTTTTAAGAAAATTAAAAATAATACCAAAATATCATCTTGTATCTATATTCAGATGTTCCAGTTATCCATAGTGTTATTTATAGCTTTTTATGAACTGGAATCCAATAAAGGTTCACATGCTATATTTTGTTACATTTCTTTAGTTTCTTTTAATCTAGTTTAGTCCTCTTATTCTTTGTATGTGTCTGTGTGTGTGAGATTGATATGTTTGTTTGTTTTTTCCTTTTTGGCTGCCCTGTGGCATATGGACTTCCCTGGCCAGGGATCAGATCTGAGCTGCAGTTGTGACCTAAGCTGCAGCTGTGACAAAGCCAGGTTTTAACCCACTGTGCCAGGCTGGCAGTGGCACCAGTGTCCTAGTGCTCCCAAGACACCTCAGATCCTATTGTACCACAGCAGGAACTTGAGATTGACATTTTTAAAGAAACTGTGTTAGTAGTTTTATAGAATATTGCATATTCTGCATTTATCTGATTGCTTCCTTACAAAATGTCCCACCGGGAGTTCCCATTGTAACTCAGTGGTAGTGAACCTCACTAGTACCCCTGAGGATGAGGGTTTTCATTCCCTGGCCTCTCTCAGTGGGTTAAGGATCCGGTGTTGCTGTGAGCTGTGGTGTAGTTTATAGAAGTGGCTCGGATCCTGCATTGCTGTGGCTCTGGTTGGCAGCTGCAGCTCTCTTGTGATCCCTAGCCTGGGAACTTCCATATGCCGAGGGAGCGACCCTAAAAAACAAAAAGTAAATAAATAAATAAAAATAAAATGTCCCACTTTGTGGATTTATCTCATTTCCTCGTGGTGGTACTTAACCTATTCCGTTATTGCTGTATTTCCTGTAAGCTGGGACTTTAAGGGCTTCATTTGATTCAGTTTAAGCATTACTGTCAATAGATTTTATTTATTTATTTTGTCTTTTAGGGCCAAACCCTTGGCATATGGAAGTTCCCAGGTTAGGTGCCAAATCAGAGCTGTAGCAGCTGGCTTTCGCCACAGCTACAGCGAGATCTGAGCCACATCTCTGACATACACTGCAGCTTGCGGCAACACTGGATCCTTAACTCACTGATTGAGGCTAGGGATCGAACCAGCATCCTTATGGATAATAGCCAGGTTCTTAACCTGCCGAGCCACAATGGGAACTCTCGTTTTTTTTGCAAGAACTCTCATTTTTTTGCAAGCCACAGAACACACAGCCAAAGACAGAGTTTGGATTATTAGCCAACATTTTTCTTTTTATGCTTATCGTCATAACCTTTAGTTTTGTGATATAGAGCTGCTACTTCTGTCATTTTAAATTCAAGCATAACGATAAGACTTTGAGAAAGAGCACAGAAACAACATCATGTTTTGGTTCACTGCCCTCTGAGAAAATGATTTGTAAGTTAACAAGGCAAGAAGAGCTAATATATTTAGCAGAAGCAACTCATAGAGGAATAAGAAAGGGGTCAAAACCAGACATTTTAGAAATGATATTAGATTAAGGAACTTTGGAAAATTATTTTCACAAAGATTATTTACCAGTTAATATTGATAATAACAAGTACTAATAGTAACCATAAATTTAGGGAACTAACATCATAATCCAAAAGTGTCTTTTTTTTTTGCTTTTTAGGGCCGCACCCATGGCATATGCAGGTTCCCAGGCTAGGGATCTAATCAGAGCTACAGCTGCTGGCCTATACCACAGCCACAGCAGTGCCAGATTGGAGCCGAGTCTGTGACCTACACTACAGCTCATGGTGACACCAGATCCTTAACCCACTGAGCAAGACCAGGGATTGAACCTGCAACCTCATGGTTCCTAGTTGGACATAATCCTAATGTTTTATAAGGAGAAATTAAAGGAGTTCCCATTGTGGCTCAGTGGTTAACGAATCCGACTAGGAACCATGAGGTTGCAGGTTTGATCCCTGGCCATGCTCAGTGGGTTAAGGATCCGGTCTTGCTGTGAGCTGTGGGTGTGGGTTGCAGACGCGACTCAGATTCCACGTTACCGTGGCTGTGGCATAGGCCGACAGCTGCAGCTCCAATTAGATCCCTAGCCTGGGAATCTCCATATGCCACGGGTGCAGCCCTAGAAAAGACAAAAAAAAAAAGAAATTAAATATTTAATACAGGAACAGGTTTTACAAGTAGATGGTTATAGAGTGAAATAAACCAGATGTTTGAGTTTTATAAAAATATTTTTATTGTAACCATTTGAATTCATAGGAATCTTGTTCTGTTAATATTCTCTGTTGCAGAGAGGGTAAATTATTATTACTATTATTATTAATTATTTTGTCTTTTGGGGGCTGCACCCATGGCATATGGAGGTTCCCAGGCTAGGGGTTGAATCAAAGCTACAGCTGCTGGCCTATACCGTAGCCACAGCAACACAGGATCCGAGCCGCGTCTATAACCTACACCACAGCTCATGGTAATGCCAGATCCTTAACCCATCGAGCAAGGCCAGAAATCGAACCTGCGTCCTCATAGATACTAGTCAGATTTGTTTCTGCTAAGCCATGACGGGAACTCCCATGAGAATAAATTATTTTTAAAAAGAATTCTTTGGGATGGGGAGGGGGATTTGAACCCATGGCATATGGAAGTTCCCAGGCCAGGAACTGAATCTGAGCCAAAGCTGTGACCTGCAGCACAGCAGGAACTCCGAAAAGAGAGTTCTTTATGCATAGGATGTCAGATGGTTTTTTTAAAAAAAGATTTTTCCCTTTTAGATAATGGATTCAGTTTGATCAGTGTTTCTCAGTCTCACACTATTAATGTTTTGAGCCAGGTAAGTCCTGGCAATCTTGTGCATTGTAGGATGTTTATTTGCACCTCTAGCCGTTTGCCACTGTATACATGCCAGTAGCACCCTTCCCCCACCCCACGCCTAGTTATGGCTACTAAAAATGTCTCCGGACATTGTCAGATGTCTTCTGGGGGCATATTATCCCTGTTTAAGTGTTGTTGAGTTGGGTAAAAGCCACTGGCACACGTGAATTCCTTAATGATCTAGGTTTCACTTTATATAACCTATGTAAAGCTGTTGAACACAGTTCCTTTCTGCAGCTTGGGCTGTGCTTAAGTATATATTGGAGAACACTGGTATATGATGACAGTTTTTTAGCTCTGTTGGAGATTTTATTGAAGATGGAAATGAGCTCTTCATTAGGAAGTCAAAGTATAGTTCTTTTACTTTATCTCATTCCCCTCCCCATGTCCCAGTTTGCTTGGAAAAGAACCCTGTTAGCTGTGTGTTATAGGTAAAGTTTTTGTTCACAATAATTGAGAAATTTGGTACCTTTGAGGTGATCTGTTTGTATCTTGGCATTCAAAAAAGATAGTCTTGGAGTTCTGTTGTGATGCAGGGGGTTGAGAATTTGATGTTGTCACTGCAGTGGCTTGGGTTGCTACTGTGGTGTGAGTTTAGTCCCTGGCCTAGAAACTTCTATCTGGCACGGGCGTGGCCAAAAAAAAGTCTTTAAAAAAAATGGTTACTGGAGTTTCCTGTCGTGGCTCAGCGGAAACAAATCTGATCGGTATCCATGAGGATGTAGGTTTGAGCCCTGCTCTCACTCAGTGCGTTCAGGATCTGGTATTGCCATGATTTGTGGTGTAGATCACAGTCGTGGCTGAGATCTTGCGTTGCTGTGGCTGTGGTATAGGCCAGTGGCTACAGCTCCAATACGACCCCTAGCCTGTGAACCCCCATATACCTCAGGTAGGACCCTGAAAAAAAAAAGAAAAAGTTACTTGCTAAAGGGCTTGATTAAACTAAATGTTCTCTTCTTTGTTAATCTTTGTCCTTAAAAAAATTTTTTTCCTCCCCCCTCCCCCCCAGGCATATGGAATTCCCTGGCCAGGGAAATCTGAACTGCAGTTGTGACCTATGCCACAGCTGTGGCAGTGCTGAATCCTTTAACCCACTGTGCTGTGCTGGGGATCGAACCTGTGTCTTGGTGCTGCAGAGATGCTGTCAGTCCCATTGTGCCACAGTGGAAACTCCAGTATTTTTTAAGTATATGTAAATTCTGCCAGTGAGGAAAATGACATAGGCATATTGTTAGGGGAAGGGAGAGGGAATACCTACAGTTGGGAAAAGAGTGGAGTAATGAGAGCGATTTAATTAATAAATATTAGTTTAAAAGACTGAAACATCTCAAGAATTTCAGGAGAAATAGAACTAAGTTTCTAAGGCAAGTATTATTGATGTGGAATTTTTCTGCAGATGACAAAATTGAAGATAGCGGACTAATAGTTGGGGGTTGATATGAAGATAATTTTATATTTAAAATGTGCAGAAAAAACCCTAGCATGTAGACTATAATCTTGGAATATTCCACACCAAAAGGAATCATGGCATCTTGGAGAAATGGCTGATTCTAGGTCTGGGGCAGGAAATACTTGAAATGAGTGGGGAACATCTTTATCAGATAGCCAGGATTTTATTAAAGACTACTAAGGGTTGTGTCAGAAGGACTCAGGAGCCAGCTGCCAAGTTCCCACTGGCCAAAGGACAATTTGAGTGTCAATAAGGATAACAGTAGTGGGTTAAAACATAACAAATATGTTTAAGTCTGTGATGTGACATAACGATAGTTTAAGAACAAACTTATTGGGGAGTTTCCGTCGTGGCTCAGTGGTAAAGAACCCAAATAGTATCAGTGAGGATGTGGGTTCAATCCCTAACCTCACTCAGTTGGTTAAGGATTCAGCATTTGCAGTGAGCTGTGGTGTAGGTTACAGGCATGGCTCGGATCCTGAGTTGCTATGGCTGTAGTTGTGGCTGGCAGCTACAGCTCCAATTCGACCTCTAGCCTGGGAACTTCCATGTGCCATGGGTGTGGCCCTAAAAAGACTAGGGGGTGGGGGAGAACAACCTTATTGGCCACTTTGGGAAAGTGCCAATTAAACAAATCATTATTTTGAAAACTGGTAAATAAAGGGAAAGAGGCAAGATGGAGGGAGTTCCTGTTGTGGCTCAGTTGGTTAGGAACCCGGCTAGTATCCATGAGATTGGCACAGCTCGGATCCTGCATGGCTGTGGCTGTGGCATAGGCCAGCAGCTGTGAGCCTGTTGCAACCTCTAGGGCAGAAACTTCCATATGCTGCAGGTGCAGTTCCTTAAAAAAGGAGTGTGTGTGTGGGAGGGGAAGGGATGGAAAGAATCAAGACTTTTACTATATGAACTGCACCACTGGGTAACCAGATAGTATCTTTTTGTTTTTTTTTAAAGTAGAAGTGTTTCAGTTAATACATGTAAAAGAAACAATAGACTTAGAATGACTGGATCCAGGCATTGAGCTTAGCTGGAAAGATTGCTGATGGAACAAAATCCTGCCCTTTTGAGTAATCTTGGGGCAAAAAATGTTAAACCTGTTTCTAATAATGCCTCTAGACCCAACTATCAGTTTCAACATATATAGAGGCCAGAGGCATATATTAAACGCCATGTGTCTATAATCAACAATATCCAGACTATAGAAACTACAAGAGGTAAATTCTTAGAGACCTAAGAAACTTACCAAGTAATCATAATATGTGGACCTTACTTGAATCCTAAGTCAAACTTAAAAAATACAGTGTTTGGAGTTTCTTTGTGGTACAGTGGGCTAAGGATCTGGTGTTATCACTGCAGCGGCTTGGGTCGCTGCTGTGGCATGGGTTCGATCCCTGGCCCAGGAATTTCTACATGCCGTGGGCATAGCCAAAAAAAAAAAAAAATAGTGTTTGAGAGAATTTGAGATTTCGTCGTTGACTAAATATTTGATATTAAGAGACTATTTAAAATCTTTTAGGCAGGTTAATGGCACTATGATTTTTTTTTTGGTGTATGGTCTTTTCAAGTTCTTATCTTTTAGAGCTGCATAATAAACTATTTGATATTAGGGATTAGCTTCATAATAGTGTGAAGGAGAAGGAGCATAAATGAAACAAGACTGGTTGATAATTTTTGAATATAGGTGATAGATACATACATGTCTACTCGTATATAATAAAAATTTATATTTCATTTAAAAAATAGAAAAGGAATCACTACAGTCTTTTTTTTTTTTTTTTGTCTTTTTGTCTTTTTGTCTTTTTAGGGTCACACCATGGCATATGGACATTCCCAGGCTATAGGTCTAGTCGGAACTACAGCTGCCAGCCTGTGCCAGAGCCATAATAATGTGGGATCTGAGCCATGTCTGCAGCCTGCACCACAGCTTATGACAATGCTAGATCCTTAACCCACTGAGCCACGCTAGGGATCAAACCCGAAACCTCATGGTTCCTAGTCGGATTCCTTTCTGCTGCACCAAGATGGAAACTCCTGCATTTTTCATTTTTAAATTTTGCAAGGATGTTTCTATTGTGGCATGGCCCATATTTTCAACAGTAAATTTTTTTTGAGGCTGCACCCGTGGCATATGGAGGTTCCCAGGCTAGGGATCAGATTGGAGCTGTACCTACCGGCCACATCCATAGCAACGCAGGATCCAAGCTGTGTCTGTGACCTATACCACAGCTCATGACAACGCTGGATACTTAACCCACTGAGTGAAGCCAGGGATTGAACCTGCGTCCTCATGGATATTAGTCAAATTTGTTTCTGCTGAGTCAAGATGGGAACTCCTTCAACAGTAAATTTTTTGATCCTGAGCTATAGATGCTGAAATGAAAGGAATGATCACATTCTGAGATAGCAAAATCTGGATCAGAATTAAGGTCTAACTGAAAAACTTGGTTTCAGTGTCTTTCAGGTGGCTGTTTTGGATGTAAGTCTATACAATATGCTTAGTCAGCATTCTTATTATTTTTCTGGGTTGACAAGTCTTGTTGCGTAACTCCATCTTCTACATAGTAAAAACCTTGAAAAACAGGAGTTCCTGTTGTGGCTCAGTAGAAACGAATCCGACTAGCATCCATAAGAACATATACCTGAGGAGTTATTTTTCTTTCTCACTTTGTAAAAAGTAGTTAGGACACAAACTTCCTTCTTTAAGATCTATCCTTCCACTTTTTGTTTTTTATTTTTTTTTTTTTTTTGCCTTTTTGTCATTTTAGGGCCGCATCCGCGGCATGTGGAGGTTCCCAGGCTAGGGGTCTAATTGGAGCTGTAGCCACTGGCCCACGCTGCAGCCACAGCAACGCAGGATCCGAGCCGCGTCTGCGACCTACACCACAGCTCACGGCAACGCCGGATCATTAACCCACTGAGCAAGGCCAGGGATCGAACCCGCCACCTCATGGTTCCTAGTCGGATTCGTTAACCACTGTACCACGACGGGAACTCCACTCTTTGTTTTTTAGAATACCTTGTTCACGGTAGGAATAACAAAATTTCACCTGTCAGATGGAAGAAACTTTCAGTATATAATAAAGTTCATTGTTTGACAGAAAAAAAACATGAACTCTGTCTCTCAAGATACTATAAATAGGAGTTCCCGTTGTGGCGCTGGGTTTAATGAATCCGACTAGGAACCAAGAGGTTGCGGGTTCGATCCCTGGCCTCGCTCAGTGGGTTAACGATCCGGCGTTGCCGTGAGCTGTGGTGTAGGTCACAGACGCGGCTCGGACCCTGCGTTGCTGTGGCTGTGCCATAGGTCAGCGGCTATAGCTCCAATTAGACCCCTAGCCTGGGAACCTCCACATGCCAAGGGTGCGGCCTTAAAATGACAAAAGGCAAAAAAGAAAAAAGATACTATAAATAGTTGAGGTAAAAACCAAACTTTGGATGTGCTACTAAAATATTCATAGGCATGACATTGAAAATGACTATTTGCATTCAGATAGCTGTACTTATTCTCAGGAAGAGTTCTACAGATTGCTCATCATATGTATGGAGAGTTTGCTTGCAGCTGGTCAGAGCTGGAAGAAAGTCCTTGAAAACCTCCTCTAGAGCTTTTATAATATAAATATTGTATTTATAATATATATAAATACGTAAATATTTATAATACAAATAATTTTATAACTTAAGTAATTTATAATATTTTTATACTGTTTATTTTTTTGGCTGGATGTTTGATATATATGCACTATCTGTTGGTTGTGGGCTCTAAGGAAGTTATATAGCAAAGAACAGTGGTATAGGAATTCCCTTGTGGCACAGTGGGTTAAGGATCTGGCATTGTCACTGCTGTGATTTGGGTCACTGCTGTGGTTTAGGTCAGTCACTTGCCCAGGAACTTCCACATGCTACTGGTGAGGCCAAAAAACAAACCAAAAAGAACAAAGGTATTAAATTATGTAGTTAGAAAAATAAATTGTTTAGTTGTGAGCCACACGGGAAGTCCAGAAAAATAAATTGTTTAGAATGTTAGCTTTTTCAGTGGAACTAGACTGGAAAATACAGAAGTATGTTGTGTAGAATGCCTGTCATATGTATTTGGCTTTTTTTTTTTTTTTGCCTTTTTGTCATTTTAGGGCTGCACGCGCGGCGTGTGGAGGTTCCCAGGCCAGGGGTCTAATCAGAGCTGTAGCAGCCGGCCTGCACCACAGTTAGAGCAATGCAGGATCTGAGCCATGTCTGTGACCTACACCACAGCTCACGGCAATGCCAGATTGTTAACCCTCTGAACAAGGCAAGGGATCGAACCCGCAACCTCATGGTTCCTAGTCGAATTCGTTAACCACTGTGCCACGACGGGAACTCCATATTTGGCTTTTTTAATTAATTTCTGGCTAGCATTATCTTTTGTATATATAAATTCAATACAAAACTAAGAAAATTCAAGTTAATACCTTACAACTTTTTGTTTCCATATTTGTACCTTCTCTCCTGTGTGGTTTTGGTTTGGGAAAACAAATAATTAGAATGTTAGAGACCATTTAGAATCAAGTTTAGTACTTTACCCATTAAAGCTGTGGGCATTTGGCCATATAGCTAGTTTACTAGGGCATTACTGGATTATTTTAAATTTTCAAAGGAACAGCGCCATCTGTTGGACATCTTGCAAACTAGTATGTAAAGTTATAGGGACCTAACTACTTAAACAGAATGGTTTCGTTTGGTTTTTGGCTTAGGAGTGTTGTTTTATTTGGTTTCTGGCTTAGGGGTGTGGTGAAAAATTCTCTGTGATACTAAGAGCACTGAAAGAGAGCCTTTGCATTGAAAACTTTGAACATTGAAAGGTAGTGCTACTCCCATTCCAAGACAAAGAAATTGACCTTTAGTCAACTGATTTTGGAGGGCAGCATTGTAATAATAGCTCTTGGCTTGCACTGCAGAGATGTAAGCTTAAATTTTAAAAGAAAAATTAATTTAAACAGTTTTTTCAAATTAAAGATTGACTCCCAATATCATGGTGGAATTTAAAGTAGTAGGTTTGGAATTAGGGTGTGACAAGTGAGGTTCTCATCTTAAGTGCAGAACGACTCGAGTTCTCTTGTGGCACATAGGGTTGAGGATCTGGCATTGTCACTGTAGCAGCTCAGGTCGCTGCTGTGATGCAGGTTTGATCCCTGGTCCAGGAACTTTCACATGCTGGGGGTGCAGCAAAAAATCAACCCCCCCCAAAGAAGGTTCAGTAGCCTAGATAAATAGTGTTTTAATGTATCTTTTTTATGCTGTTATTTTTATTTACATTTAAATTTCACCAAACAGATCTTAAGTATATGCTGGCCCTTTGTTCAGATTTTTGAAATAAAGATAAATGGACAGACAGTTTAAGGGTGCAGTGTGTTAACATTGTACAATATATTAATTAAAATCTAGGGGGTTGTCTAACTATCTTTATACATTTAGTAGCACAAATATAGGGACAAGCCATACAGTTGGAGGGAAAACCTATTCAGGACTGAAAAGAGAGAGCCTTGGTTGCTGACAGAATCTCCTCTTGATTTCAAAGTTGAGACAAACCAAGAAGTCTCCTAGTATATAAAAACCAATGGGAGTTTCTGTCGTGGCTCAGCGACAAATCTGACCAGGAACCACAAGGTTGCGGGTTTGATCCCTGGCCTCGCTCAGTGGGTTGGGGATCCGGTGTTGCCGTGAGCTGTGGGGTAGGTTGCTGAGGTGGCTCGGATTCTGCGTTGCTGTAGGCCAGCAGCTGTAGCTCTGATTAGACCCCTAACCTGGGACCCTCCACATGCTGCGGGTGTGTCCCTAAAATGACAAAAGACAAAAAAACAAAACAAAACAAAAAAAGCCAAGTGAATTCAATATCAGCCCAGGATAGATATTAAGGAACTGGCTTTAGAATTGGGGCTAGGAGTTCCCGTCGTGGCTCAGTGGTTAACGAATCCGACTAAGAACCATGAGGTTGCAGGTTCAATCCCTGGCCTTGCTCAGTGGGTTAAGGATCTGGCGTTGCTGTGTGCAGACACAGCTCGGATCCTGCGTTGCTGTGGCTATAGTGAAGGCCGGCAGCTACAGCTCCTGTTAGTCCCCTAGCCTGGGAACCTCCATATGCTGCGGGTGCGGCCCTAGATAAGGCAAAAAGACAAAAAAAAAAAAAAGAATTGTGGGGGCTAGTCTGAAGCAGGCAGAGTTGGCTGGGGCTGGAAATACTGTAGCTCCAGTCCAGGATCTGTGGAACAGCAGTCTGGAGACAGAATGGTTAGTGCTTTCTTCAGAAATGCCTGGTTTTCCAAACAAGTTCCTAGGTTGCTTTCCTCAAATAGCAAATGTATCATTATAAAAAGCTCAATAGAGAGTTCCCTGGTGACTTAGTGGGCTAAAGATCCAGCATTGTCACTGCTATGGTGTGGCATCAGTCCCTGAGCTTGGAACTTCTGCATGTCATGGGTGTGGCGAAAAAAAGAAAAGGAATAAATGGAACCTTGGAAATGGGGGGAAGCTTGGCGAAAATGATTGAGGGAACACAAGGGGACAGGTTACCAGTAGATTCAGGAGTCTGATACCGTATTTTGTATAAAACTATTTCTGCCGTTCTGAAGTCAGTATCTTATTTAATCTTTTATCTTTTTTTCTTATAGCATGGCGGACACCGACCTCTTTATGGAATGTGAGGAGGAGGAGTTGGAGCCATGGCAAAAAATCAGTGATGTCATTGAAGATTCTGTAGTTGAGGATTATAATTCAGTGGATAAAACTACTACAGGTAACAAAAACTCTTTTGATTTAGATGTTGTTACTGCTGATTCAGTTGAATGGCATTTCTGTTAAGAAAGTTGTGAGGTGGAAAAGGATTTTTAAGAATCCAGGATTGCCTCACTGTGGCAGTGGTGCTACCTCTTTTTCCCCCATGCTCTAGTCTGTAAGTGCTTTGGTTTCCTCTTACATAAAGCTAGAAACACTACGTTTAATAACTTAAAACCATGGGGAGTTGGTTTGACCAATGCTTATCAAACGTTTGAGTCCTTTTACCGAATGATGTATAAACAAGAATGTAAAGTGATGTGTGTTAAGTGCTCATTTATATACCCAGCCAAAAGCAGATTCCATAGTCGGGATTGTTTTGTTTTTTACTTGAACTTGGTTTCCTTTGTGAGCTGAGCAGAATTTGCTTTGTGTCTGCCTTACAAGCTTAGGTTTGTTTAGCTTCTCTTTCAAAAAGGTGATGTTGCAGGGTCAAATTCTAGATTGCCCTGAATTCAGAAAGTGGGTGGTAGTTCTCCCCCCCCCCCCAGATTGTATCTGTTGTTCTTTATTTTATTTTACTTTTTAATCTTTCCTGCCTTGAGAACTGAAGATGGCATTGGGCTGAAACAGGACATCGGTCAGGGTCTTGTGGACGGCTTATTGGTTATGAATACCAGTAGTGGTGATAATAAGCCTTTTGTTCCAGAGGTTTGCTTGTGCTATATAAGCAAAACATCCAGTTCAGTGAGCTTATAATCTGACTTAATTAACCAGGAAATTTAAGACAAAGAAGAAGGCTTATGTCTAATTGGTGGTGTGAGAGACACATAGGAGGAGAAATCAGATGAACAGTTGGATTTACAAATAGAGCAGGAAACCTTTTTGGCTATAGAAACCCACAGTAAGAGGGAAAAGGAAGATTAGAACAGTACCCTTTAGTGTTATCTGTCCCTGTCTCCAAGTGACTGTGCCTCCCCTTCCCCACAGTTTCTGTGAGCCAGCAGCCTGTCTCGGCTCCTGTGCCCATCGCTGCCCATGCTTCTGTTGCTGGGCACCTCTCTACATCCACCACCGTTAGTAGCAGCGGGGCACAGAACAGCGAAAGTACAAAGAAGACTCTTGTCACCCTAATTGCCAACAACAATGGTAAGTGGGATCATTGGGAAATTCTTCTTGGGCTAGAGGGGTGAGAGAATAAAAAAGGTCTTAGGAACAGCTGTATCTGTTTGGCTTTAGGTACTGACGTGGTTCTGCTGGTGGTAGAGTGAGTTTAGTGCTGATTCTCTGATATGGAAATAGGTGGTGCTGTTCCTTCTGAGTTAGTGCTGAACCGATGCTAGTGTTTCAAGTTGGAGGGCAGCTGATTCTTATTGCTAATAATTTCTAGGAGACAAAAATATGAACCCCCAAATCCTGTGTTAAAGAGATGGGGTTGATTGTTTTTTGTTTTTTGTTTTTTTTTAATTAGAAGAGCTCCACTAGTTTGTTAAGAATTCTCCTAGAGCAACTTTGTTCTGTGTTTTCTTTGGCAGATTCATTGGTTACTGGTTCCTGACTGTAGAAATAGGACAGGGTTGTTATCTACCTGAAGAAAATGGTGAAAGAGTAGTGTTTTTTAGTGAGTTTATTGACTAGAGAAGTTATATAGTATGAGTTTCTATTTAATTTCTGATGACTGTTTCTGTATTCTGAAAATGAGTTTTTGGCAAGTTAGGTCTCAAGATTCAAATGTCTAGAATGAGTACCTTCATAGAATCATTGCATTGCTATAAAGGACTTATTTTTATTATTTTGTTTCCTTTAAACATAAAGTAGCTTTATTAATACAAGAATAATATGTGCAATACTGTCTCACAGACTTTGAAAAATTTATGGTTTCCAAGGGAGACAGGTTGCGGGGGGTAGGCTGGGGATTTGGGATAAAAGTGCTATAAAATCGGTGCCGTGAGCTGTGGTGAAGGTTGCAGACACGGCTCGGATCCCGCGTTGCTGTGGCTGTGGCGAAGGCCGGCAGCTACAGCTCCTGTTGAACCCCTAGCCTGGGAACCTCCATATGCCGCGGGTGCGGCTCTACATAAAGGCAAAAAGACAAAAAAAAAGAAATGCTATAAAATTGGGTTGTGATGATTGTTGTACAACTATAAATGTAATAAAATTCATTTAGTTTAAAAAAAAGAATAATATGTGCATTGTGGGAAGAGTAGACAATAAAAAAGGAGAAAAACAGTTTTTAACTGTAATCTCACTACTTGAAGATAATCTTTTTTTTTTTTTTTTGGCTTCTGTTGTTTTAGGGCCACACCCATGGCATGTGGAGGTTCCCAGGCTAGGGGTCTAACAGGAGCTGTAGCCACTGGCCTTCGCCACAGCCACAGCATCGCGGGATCTGAGCCACATCTGCAACCTTCACCACAGCTCACGGCAACGCCGGATCCTTAACCCACTGAGCGAGGCCAGGGATCAGACCTGCAACTTCATGGTTCCTAGTCGTATTCATTTCCACTGCGCCACAATGGGAACTCTGAAGATAACTATTTGTAACTTTGTCCATATACACTATGTGTGGTGATTTACTTTCTTTATAAAAATGAATCCACATAGATTCTCCCTTTTTACCTTAATATGCAATGAATATCTTCTCATTTTAATGAGTCTTTAACATTTTTGATGAGTATTTCCTGTTGTTTGGTTTTAGGAGGTTTTTTTGTTTGGGGGGTTTTTTGGGGTCCACACCTGCAACACATCGAAGTTCCTGGGCCAGGGATCAAACCTGCACCATGGCAGTGACCTGAGCTGCTGAGGTGACAATGCCGGATCCTTAACGTGCTGCACCACAAGGGAAGTGAAATTAAAAAAAAAAAAAAAGATTTTAAAATTACCCATTTATTTACACATAGTGGTTTTTTTCCCTTTTTTATATTTTTTATTTTTTTGGTCACATCTGCGGCATGCAGAAGTTCTTGGGCCAGGATCAAACCCACACCACAGCAGTGACAACACCAGATCCTTGACCTGCTGAGCCACAAGCAAAGTCCTTGTTGTTTGGTTAACTGTTAATAGCAATAGGTTGTAAAGAGTGTACTGCTATTTTAAAGAGCTATCGTGAATATCTCTGTCTTTTCTCACATCCTTTGTTCTGAGAATACATTTCCAAGTGTCAAACCGTTGGATCAAAGGTTATCACAATTTCTAAGGGTTTTGATCAGTGTTTTTCCTGGTTTGGCCATCTAGAAATGTATCCATTTATATTCCATTAGAAATGCATATGGCGTGTTTATTTTTGGATGTAACTGTTTATTAACTCCCTTATGGTTGGATGTTTATTACAACTCCCTCTTTTGTGATTACAAATAATGCTGTGGTGTATATTCTAGAGCATTGTAGCTGTACCGATTGTGTAAGCATATCTGTAGTATAAAGTGAGATTGCTGGGTCAGGCATTTAAAATTTGATAGGCAGTGTCAAATTGCCGTAATAGATCGTTCTAAATGAGTGCTCACCAGTAGCTCTTTCTCCATATTAATGCCAATTTTAAGTATTATCAAACTTATATCTTTATAGTTTCCATAGATATTTTGTTAGTGTTTGGATACCAAAAATATAATTTTTTTTCTTTTTTGGCTGCCCTGCGGTATATGGAGTCCCTGGACCAGGGATCAGATCTGAGCTGCAGTTGGGACCTATGCCACACAGTTGTGGTAATGCTGGATCCTTTAACCCATTGTACCAGGCCAGGATCGAACCTGTGTCTTGACACTGTAGAGATGCTCTCCATCTCATTGTGCCTCAGCGGGAACTCCATGAAAATATAATTTTTATCACATGGACAATCTTTAGAATTTTTTTCAACTTATAAATGGTGACTGTCATATATATGAAGATGAGGAACCACTATCTAGAGAATTTTCTCATATTACAGATGTGGAAACCAAAGTGTAGAGAATCTAAACAATGTACTTAAGGTCAAATAGTAAGTGACTAAATTGGATTTGAATTGTTTAGACTTTAAAAAAACATCTAGCCTTCCCACTGTATTATAGTACTTCCCTATGTTTATCTTAAAATAATCTGTCAAAGTGCTATTAGCAACCATTTTAGCTAATTTTTTCATTCCAAGGCCCATAATGAACATGTCGTAACACACTGACATGACCTACTTTTGAATGGACCCTTGATTCCTGTGCTTACCTAGGATCTGTGTGCAAAAATTTTTTGGAAATATAAAATTAATTTCATTTACTTCAGAAAGTTCTAGTATTCACATTAAAATGTTAACCCATGTTCATAGTAAAAAAAAAAAAAATGGGTAGCATATAGACACTGGTAACCACGGTTACATGTCTTGTGTTCTTCCCAAAATTTTTTACGCATAGATAAGTATATATTAATAGATCCTTTTTTGTCCAGCCTTTTTTGGGAGGTATAATATGTACAATTTTTAAACATTTTTTATTAGATACTCTTGAAATGTCATTAGTCATTATGGCTCAGAAGTGAAAACCAAGATGTTGAATAAATAAGCAAAATGTGGTATGTTGGAGTTCCCATCGTGGCGCAGTGGAAACGAATCTGATTAGGAACCATGAGGTTGCGAGTTTGATCCCTGGCCTTGCTCAGTGGGTTAAGGATCCAGCGTTGCCATGAGCTGTGGTGTAGGTCGCAGACACGGCTTGAATCCTACGTGGCTGTGGTGTAGGCTGGCAGCTGTAGCTCCAATTCGACCCCTAGCCTGGGAACCTCCATAAGCCGCGGGTGCAGCCCTGAAAAGATCCCCCCCCAAAAAAAGTGGTATGTCCACAATGAAATATTACTGTACCATAAAAAGGACTGAAATGCTACAACACAAGTGAACCTTGGAAAATGTTATGCTCAGGGAAAGGAGTCAAATGCAAAAAGGCCACATATTATATAGCCCCATTTATATGAAATGCCCAAAATAGGCAAATTTGTACAGACAGCAGGTTAGATTGGTGGTTACCGGGGCTGAGGAGAGGAGATTAGGGAATAACTGCTGATGGGTATAAAGTTTCTTTTGGGGTGATGAAATGTTCCGAATTAAGTAGTGTTGATGATTGCACAAATCTTGTGACTATACTAAAAGCCTTTAAATCATACACTTTAAATGGGTAATATGGTATGTATGGTGTGTGAGTTATATCTCAAAGCTTTTTTTTTAAGAAAATGTGAGGAATAAAATTTTAGAACATTTTTACTATTTTTGCTGTTCTTCAGAATCCACCATTCAACATTTAGGAATTATTTCTGTAGTTCTGACGGATATGTTTGCATTGAAAAGAAACATTATGAAGTAAAATAAACCACTACTTAATTCAGTTCAGATCTGTGAATAATGTGAATTTAATTTATAAATTTTTTACTATAATTATGATTTTTCAACTCCTATTTGGCCCATTTCAACTCTCCTTAGTCCTCTTATCTCTGGGATTTAAGGCTGTGTAAGTAAACTGAAAAGAATGAAGGGAAAAAAATTGAGACCTTCATATTTCTAAGACAAACAACATGATGTGAGAGAAGGCACTGTATCTCCTATTATTTAATCAGTTTATGGCTGTGGTACGTAGTTTGAGGCAGAGGATTGGTTGGATAATTTTTTTTTCTTTTTTTTCTTTTTAGGGCAGAACATGTAGCATATGGAAGTTCCCAGGCTAGAGGTCCAGTCGGAACTGCAGTTGCTGGCCTATGCCACAGCCACAGCAACACCAGATACAAGCTGCATCTTTGACCTATGCCAAAGCTTGTGGCAATGCTGGATCTTTAACCCACTGACTAAGGCCAGGGATCAAACCCGCATCTTCATGGATACTAGTTGGGTTCATTGCAACTAGTAACAACAGGAACGTAATGGGAACTCTGGTTGGATAATTATTTTAAAAGCTTTTTTAAACCTTAGGATTCTGATTACCTCTTTCATCTTCCAGAAATAGAACTTTGTAAGTCCTCTTAAGTGTCAGAATTTCTTTTAGAAAAGACTTGCTAACAATGCAGAAATCATTAAGAACAACTCATTTGCTGGGGTTATTAGAATTCATTAAAATTATTAGAATGAATTTATAAAATTCATTTAAATATTTACTCAGTGTGACTTTAATTTACCCACCATGCCTTGCCATATGCTATTTTTGCTTTTAGTTGAATTGTAAACGTAATCTAGGCTTAGAGACCCACCTTTTTTTTTTTTTTTGGCTGCTGTGTGCAGTGGCTTGATGTGGGATCTTAGTTCCCAAATCAGGGTTTGAGCCCAGGCTCCAGTGGCAAAAGTGCTGAGTCCTATACACTAGACTACAAGAGAACTCCAGAAATCCACTTTTTTGTTTGCACTTCATTTTTGGAAAAGTACTAACAATCCATCAAAATTCAAACATGGTCCTTGATGTCAGAGAGAATATTTCTAGAAAATACTTAACATTCCTTTTTTTTTTTTTTTTTTTTTTTGTCTCTTAGGACTGCACCCACAGCATACGGAAGTTCCCAGGCTCTAGGGGTCAGATTGGAGCTGTAGCTACTGGCCTACGCCACAGCCACAGCAACATGGGATCTGAGCCATATCTGCAACAGTTGCTCACAGTAATGCCAGATTCTTAACCCACTGAGCAAGGCCAGAGATCAAACCTGTGTCGTCCGTCCTGCATACTAGTCAGGTTTGTTTCTGCTGAGCCACAACAGCAATTCTGTTAGCATTCTTTATAGTAGTAGAGTATGTGAGATTTCATGGCAACCAGGCCTGTCTTTTGAGACTTGCTAATGCTTGTTGATTTAATGCAAAAAAAAATTTTCATCCTTCCCTTCCTAGATTTACTTGAGATACTGAGTCAGTGATTATCTTAAGGATTTTTAGGCTTAGGTAAATAACAGATGATTTATTTATTTTTTACCGTAGCAGTTAAAATAGTGTCTAGAAAATATATGTTTTTGCTTAGTATTTTCAACCATCAATTACAAAGGGGCTGAAAAGAGATGAATGGAGAACCTATAGATGAAAAGAGATTTAAGAGATGTCCTTCAGTTGTACTTTGTGAAACTTTTTGTAACCTTATTCAAACAAACTTTTAAAATATATATTTGTCAATTTGAATTCTAACTGGGCATTTGGTGTTAAAGAATTGTATATATTTAACTTTATTTTATTTATTACGATTGATGAAGTTTAACATATTTAAAGTATACATCGTGACTTGATAAACAGTGTGAAAGGATTCTCATTATCTAGTGGATAAACACATTCATCACCTCACATATTTATCCCTTTGAGGGGCAAAGATAGTAGTGCATGTAAATTCTACTCTCACGGAGTTCCTGTTGTGGCGCAGGGGTTAATGAATCCGACTAGGAACGATAAGGATGCGGGTTTGATCCCTGGCATTGCTCAATGGGTTAAGGATCTGGCATTGCCGTGAGCTGTGGTGTGGGTCGCAGACGCGGCTCAGATCTGGTGTTGCTGTGGCTGTGGTGTAGGCCGGTGGTACAGTTCCAATTCAGCCCCTAGCCTGGGAACCTCTATATGCCACGGGTGTGGCCCTAAAAAAAAAAAGAAATTCTACTCTCGGCACATTTCAGTTACATTACACAGTGTTATCTACTGTAGTCACAGAAGTATATTTTTAGGGTGATAATGGTATTACTATTCCTTCTTTTTTAAGTCCTTATCTTTTAGAGATGTATACTGAAATAATTTTAGATGAAATGATATGATCTGAAACTTGTAAAATAATATGGGAGCTGACAAGAGGTATAGATGAAACAAGACAGGCCTTAAGTTGATAATTGTTGAAACTGATATGGGTACATGGAGATTTACTAACCCTTTTGGCTCAGTGGATTAAGACTTAGTCTGCTGGTCCAGTAATTATGAGGGTCTAGCCCACTCATGGACTCTTCAGTTTCTGGAGAACATGGGACGAGCCACTATTGGCCCATTATTAGGCACCCGTATGCACACATCAGTGGTCTAGTTTGGTAGCTAACTGTAGTGATACCATTGATCAAGTGGAATTTAGTTTCAGAGGAGTCCATTCTATTTGTGATTTGAGGTTAAAAAGTTGAGGCACACAGTAAATCAATTAAACTTTAATTTAAAACATTTTTTTTAAAGTTGAAGCAGGAGTTCCCATCATGGCTCAGTGGTTAATGAACCCAACTAGTATCCATGAGGACAAGGGTTTGATCTCTGGCTTCACTCTGTGGGTTAAGGATCCATTGTTGCCCTAAGCTGTGGTGTAGATCACAGATGTGGCTCAGATCCCATGTTGCTGTGTGGCTGTAGCATAGGCCGGCAGCTACAGCTCTGATTTGACCCCTAGCCTGGGAACCTCCATATGCCCCAGGTGCGGCCCTAAAAAGACAAAAAATAAAAATAAAGTTGAAGCAATATTTTGCTTGAGTCTTTGATTTACATATATTGCCTCTCTGGGGAGTATTCTTTGTAAATCAGAAAACTTAATATTATGATTTTTTAAGCCTAATGTAGCAAATAGGGGACTTAAAAACATTTACAAAATTACCTTTTTCACACATGAAAAAGAATTTAAAATATTTCAAAAATAACGAGTTTTTTAATGTCTATGATATTATTTGTTAATATTTATTCATTAATGAATCTTTAGAAGTCATATCAGTTTTACTTGATGTTGATTAGTTATGGCAGGGTCTTTTCTTTATCAGTTATGATGATGTAAAGAAGGTAGCCTGTCAATCTCTGTGTTCCCATTATCTAGAAAAGACAATGGTTGTTAGAGAATCTGTTCCATTTCTGAGATTTGACTCACTAGGAAGAGATCCCATTCTTTAGATTGTGTTACTTGCTGAATTAATGTTTGTTGACGAGTATTCCTCTTTTAAAAATATTATGGTGGATTAGTTAAAAATAAGTTACATTCTGACAAAGTAGATTTTACTTGGTTAAAATATAGAGAAAGAAAGAGTTCCCATTGTGGTACAGCAGTTAATGAATCCGACTAGCATCGCATCCATGAAGTGCGGGTTCTATCCCTGGCCTCGCTCAGTGGGTTAAAGGATCCGACATTGCTGTGAGCTGTGGTGTAGGTAGCAGGTGCAGCTCGGATCCCATTTGCTGTGGCTCTGGTGTAGGCCGGCGGCTACAGCTTTGACTTGACCCCTAATCTGGTAAACTCCACATGCCTCGGATGTGACCCTAAAAAGACAAAATATATATATGTATATGTATATAGATATGTAGAGGGGGGGAGAGAGAGAGAACTTATACATTACTTTGTTTTGCTGATTTGATATGGGAAGATTATATGTGGTCACTTAAATCATCAAAGTGATAGCCATGTAGAAGTCTTACTGTGTATGTTAAGACCTCCCTAGTTAATGGAGTCGCCTGGTGGCCTAAATGTTAAGGATTTGGCATTGTCACTGCTGTGACTCGGATTCAATCCCTGGCCTGGAAACTTTCGCATGCTGCATGCAGCCAAAAAAAAAAAGGAAAGACAGACATCTCTAGCTAGGATATATGGGGGGATTTTAGTGAACTTTCCCTCTCTGTGTTGCACAATGGGTGAGGCTTAAATATTTACTGAGTTTGGTGACATTAAACCTGAGATGTGGAGTTCCCATTGTGGTTCCATGGGTTAAAAACCAAACATAGTCTCCGTGAGGATGCGGGTTTGATCCCTGGCCTCGCTCAATGGGTTAAGAGTCTGGTGTTGCCGAAAGATGCAGTGATAAGTCGCAGATGAGGCTTGGATCCATCGTTGCTGCAGCTGTGGCATAGGCTGGGAACTGCAGCTCCAGTTTGATGCCTAACCTGCAAACTTCTGTATGCTGCAGGTGTGGCTATAAAAAGAAAAAAACAAAAAACAAAACCCAAGATGAGTGACAGTCTCAGATATCTTTATATATGGGGACATCATTTTTTTTTACTCTTAGACCATTGTATTGCTTATAAATTGTAGATTTGTTTTCTCTTACATTGCTTTTTTTTTTTTTTTCTTCTTCCTTTTACTCCTTAGCTGGCAATTCTTTGGTCCAACAAGGTGGACAGCCACTCATCCTAACCCAGAATCCAACCCCAGGTCTGGGTACAATGGTTACTCAACCAGTATTAAGGCCTGTCCAGGTCATGCAGAATGCCAATCATGTGACTAGTTCCCCTGTGGCCTCACAACCAATATTTATCACTACACAGGTGAGTAGGACTCTGAATCTTTTGAAGACTAAACTTTTGAAGGCTCTGACTTAAGGGTCTTTAGCATCATTAGGAATGGTTTTAGGTCCTGTCTTTTGACTTGACTTTCTCATTTTCTGTTTTTAAATTTGATGCTGAGTTTAGTAGATAGTACTTTTCTCTTTATACCCCTGGAGGGTTATTAAAGTAATTTGATTGAGGTATGGACACAATTCAGTGGGAAGCTTAGGTTAGGAAGCCTTAACACTTGGCCTTCAAGGCTTCTCACCCTTTGCTTTGGTTATTTTTTTGTAAAATGTGAGTTAGTTGACTTATGGAAATGTATGTGTGAAACTGGTGAAGTGCAGTGAGATCTTTGGAAGAGAAAAAAGATGACTTATTTGATACAAATGTGAATTGAACTTGAAAGCCTAATGCTGGTGTGGCATGTAAAGGCAAGTACTTTTTTCTGCCTTCTCTTACAAATTTCCCAGAGGTGTATAGCCTTTAAAGTGGACTTTGGGAACAATTTCTTACAATTATTTGCATGTTGAATCACTCCAGTGAATACCATTAGTGTCTTTTTTTTCTTTTTTCTCTTATGCCTTTAGCAATTTAGGGGCCAGTCTATGGATAAATTTTTTTAAGCTGATGTTGTCTTAAGACAGGAAGTAGGTTTCCATTTTTGTTCATATGTACCAAAGCTCATTCTCCAGTTTTAATATTTGTCACTCTAAAGTTTGCCATAAGTTCAAAATTTATCCATCTCAGTCATTTAATGGTTCTCTCTCTAGAGCTAGAGCTTTTAAGTGAGAGTGTGGGAATTTTTTGAACGTAGGTTTTATTGAAGTCTCTGCTAGTGTTAGCTGATCTCCATGTTAAAGATCATTTTCTTTTTTAATGCAGGGATTTCCTGTAAGAAATGTCCGGCCTGTTCAAAATGCAATGAATCAGGTTGGGATTGTGCTGAATGTACAGCAAGGCCAAACGGTTAGACCAATTACACTAGTCCCAGGTAAGGAAAAATGTCTATCCATTTGGAATAAATCGGCAACTAGAAGATTTGTTTTTGTTGTCTCAAAATACTCAAGGTCATTTAAAAAGTGTATTTAAGGAATATCTAAAAATCATATTGATTTAAGCCCAATTTTTAAAAAAACTTTCTAACCTTTGGCCAGGGTGGTGATTTAATTTTTCTTTTTAACTTTTTACCACCCTAGATGAGGTAGTAAAACAGGGTTTATATGGTAATTTTTCTGTTTCTGCTGCTTATTCAGCTGATAAGCTTGTTATCCTGAAGGAATATTATTAATGCAAACTCCCAAATTCTATCTTCTTTGTAAGTTTACTCACATAGTGGGATTTTAAACTTACTTTGCTTTAATTTTATAGCATAGATATTGGGTATAAATTAAATGATACACGCTTCGAGGATAAATATTGTCAATAATTAGGTTTTCTTTTCTTTTTTTTTTTCTTCAAAGAATCTGAATCGAAACATAATTTTTAAAAATCATGTGATTTGCCCCTGGTTCTGTAAGTTTACTGCAATTCAGGCCAACAAAAGAGTATCTTAATTTAGTTGTAGTAAAGGTCTCTGTAGCTTGTCTTCCTGTTTTTGTTCTCAGAGTTCACAGGGCATTTTGGCCTTTAGGCTGATGAGCTTATCCTGTCTAGTTCTGATGTTTCCTAAATATTTGTCAGTGGAATTGTCTGTAGTTGATCCAGGAGACTCACCTTTGGGACATCCTAGTGGAATGGCATTGTCTGTCATACATTTGAGTTTGTATAAGAGAATGAAAAGACTCCTTTAGTATTCTGAGGAAGAAAGATCATTTTTGTCAGGACCAGCTCTGCCCTTTGGCATATATATAAATATATCCACCTCTACTGCTTCCCACTCTGTACCCATATAGTCTCTTCCAATAGTAAGGTCAAGCTGCTCCTGATTATATCCTTGGAATAGAAAAGTCAGTGTGGTAAGGTGTTTTGGGAAGACTTGATAGGGATCTTCTTTCAATTGAATGTTTTTAGGACCGATTATCCAGGCCGATTATTGCAGCTAACTTCATTTGTCAGTTTGGGACAACCGTTGTCTTAGATATCAGAATCTCTACTACCCTTAGTAATAACCTGGTGGTTACCAATTAGTTTTGGAAATAATCTCTTCCTATTCCAGTATTTCCAGTAAAGATAGGGGGAATGTATTATAGGTGAGCTCATTGACCAAGATTTGGTACTTTTCTTTGTCTCTCTTTCAAAGCCCCAGGTACCCAGTTTGTTAAGCCGACAGTTGGAGTCCCACAAGTGTTCTCTCAGATGACCCCTGTGAGGCCAGGCTCCACCATGCCTGTGCGGCCCACCACTAACACCTTTACCACCGTCATCCCAGCCACTCTCACCATTCGAAGCACCGTCCCACAGTCCCAGTCCCAGCAGACCAAGTCCACTCCTAGCACTTCCACCACTCCCACCGCCACACAGCCGACCTCATTGGGGCAGCTTGCTGTTCAGCCTCCAGGCCAATCCAACCAGACCCCAAATCCCAAACTAGGTGAGGCTTGGGAAGAGGAGATGGCAGAGCTGGGATGGGGTGGTGGGTAGAGAACAGATAATTATCACTTGGCCAACATAGCTCCGTCCTTTCCCTCTCCACCTGCAGTGAGCATTGCCAGCTTTGTCACTGTGAAGCGACCTGGGGTTACAGGTGAAAATAGCAATGAAGTGGCCAAACTGGTGAATACCCTTAACACCATCCCTTCCTTGGGCCAGAGCCCTGGGCCAGTGGTGATATCCAACAACAGCTCTGCCCATGGCTCTCAGAGAACCAGCGGACCTGAGTCTTCAGTGAAAGGTACGATAACCAGAAAGGCTCTGGGCAGCCAGTCTCATTCAAAACTATTCGTAAAAGGAAGTTCCTGCTGTGGTGTAGTGGGTTAAGATCCAGCATTGTTTCCATGGCAGTGCAGGTTCAATCCCTGGCCCAGCAAAGTGGGTTTAAGGATCTGGCATTGCTGTGGCTGTGGTGTAGGTTGCAGCTGTGACTCAGACTTGATTCCTGCCTCGGAAACTTGCATAAGATGTGGATGCAGGTAAAAAAACAAATAAAGTATTTGTTATATCAGAACGCTATATTGTGAAATAGAGAAATAAAATAGGATATAGTTGCTGCAGTCTGTTCTCACAGAAATTTAATAAAGGGAATTGCCACTTGTGAAAAGTTTAACTGAAGTAGCCAGAAGGAATTCTTTGTTAATTTTGCTTTGGAGTTTAGTGAAATGGATTGATATATCCGGGGATAATCAAAAGATAGTTAATGGAGGAGGTGGATTTCTGAACAAGATTTTAAAGTTAGGATTTGGTAGAAAAGTTTTCAGGTGTAAAAGGATGTGAGCATAAAGATTATCAACAGTCTAGAGGAGAGGTTGGCATATTTTTAACAAACAGTGTGGTCTCTGTCACAATTACTTAACTTTGCAATCATGGTACAGAAGCAACCATAGACAATATGTAAATAAATGAGTGCAGCTATACTCCACTAAACCTATTTATGGACTCAGAATTTTGAATTTCATGTATATATATTTTTTTTTTTTTTTTGGCTTCTGTGGTTTTTTTAGGGCTGCACTCACGGCATATGGAGGTTCCCAGGCTAGGGGTCCAATTGGAGCTTCAGCTTCCAGCCTACGCCAGAGCCACAGCAACGCCAGATCCGAGCCACGTCTGCAACCTACACCACAGCTCACGGCAACGCCTGATCCTTAACCCACAAACGAGGCTAGGGATCGAACCCACAACCTCATGGTTCTTAGTCAGATTCGTTAACCACGAGCCACGACGGGAACTCCAAATTTCATATAATTTTCATGTGTTAGAAAATCTTACTCTTTTTTTTTTGTCTTTTTGCCTTATCTAGGGCCACACCTGCAGCATATGGAGGTTCCCAGGCTAGGGGTCTAACAGGAGCTGTAGCTGCCGGCCTTCGCCACAGCCACAGCAACATGGGATCTGAGCCGCGTCTGCAACCTACACCACAGCTCATGGCAACGCCGGATCCTTAACCCACTGAGCAAGGCCAGGGATCGAACCTGCAACCTCATGGTTCCTAGTCGGATTCATTAACAGCTGAGCCATGACGGGAACTCCAGAAAATCTTATTCTTGGAGTTCCCGTTGTGGCTCAGCAGGTTAAGAACTTCACCAATATCCATTTGGATGTGGTTTCAATCCCTGGCCTTGCTCAGTGGGTTAAAGGATTCAGCATTGTTGCAAGCTCCAGTAGGTCACAGATGTGGCTCGGATCTGGCATTTCTATGGCTGTGGTGTAGGTCAGCAGCTGCAGTTCCAGTTCGACCCCTAGCCTGGGAACTTCCATTTGCTATAGGTGCGGCCCTAGAAAAAAAAAAAAACCTCAATTTTTTTTCTTCCTTTGCTTTTATTTCAACCCTTTAAAAATGTAAAAACCTTTAACAAATGGTATTGGTAAAACTGGATGTCCACATGCAAAAAAATGAAGGTAGATCTTAAGTATACCGTTTACAAAAACTGACTCAGTGAAAAAAGAGCAAAAAGAGCTAAAACTGTAAAACTTAGAAGAAAATATAGGGAAAAGTTTTATGGCATTGTGTTTGGTGATGATTTTTTGCATATGGACCAAAAGCATAGGCAATAAAAGAAAAAATAGATAAATGGGATTGCATCACAATTTAAAAGTTTAGGGAAGTTCCCATCGTGGCTTAGTGGAAACAAATCTGACTAGCATCCATGAGGACACAGCATCAATCCCTGGCCTTGCTCAGTGGGTTAAGGATCCGGTGTTTGTCTGAACTGTGTAGGTCACAGATGAGGCTCAGATCTGGCATTGCTGTGGCTGTGGTTTAGGCCAGCGGCTACAGTTCCAATTCGACCCCTAGCCTGGGAATCTCCATATGCTTCAGGTATGGCCCTAAAAAGAAAAAATATATATATTAAAAATTTAGAGCATCAAAGGACACTACAAAGAACATAAAAAGGCAAGCCTGGAGTTCCCGTCGTGGCACAGCAGAAACAAATCCGCCTAGGAACCATGAGATTCTGGGTTTGATCCCTGGCATCACTCAGTGGGTTAAGGATCCGATGTTGCCATGAGCTGTAGTTTAGGTTGCAGACGCGGCTCGGATCTGGCCTTGCTGTGGCTGTGGTGTAGGCAACAGCTCCGATTGGATCCCTAGCCTGGGAACCTCCACATGCTGCAGGTGCGGCCGTAAAAAGCCAAAAAAAAAAAGAAAAAAAAAGCAACCCACCAAATGGGAGACAATATTTGTAAATCATTTGTCTGATAAGAGCTTAATATCCATAAGGACTTCTACATAAAGAACTTCTACAGCTCAACAACAAAAGAACAAACAACCCAATTAAAAAATGTGTACAGTAGCTGAATGGAGATTTCGCCAAAGAAGATACACAAATAGTTGTTAAACACCCGAAACGGGTCTAAAAGACACTGATAATTATGGAAATGCAAGTCAGAACCACGAGATACCACTTCACATCTGTTAGGATGGCTCTTATCCAAAAAACAGAAAGTAAGTGTTGGTGGGGATGTAGAGAAATTGGGAATCCTTATGCCTTGCTGGTGGGGATGTAAAATGGTGTGATGGTCCTTCAAAAAATGAGACATGGAATTACCTTTTGTTCTAACAATTCTGCTTTGAGGTATATACCCAGAAGGATTGAAAGCAGGGACCCAAACATATATTTGTACCACCGTGTTCACAGCAGCATTATTCACAGTAGCCAAAAATGTGGAAGCATCCCAGATGTCCATCATTGATGAATAGATAAACAACATATGGTATATACAAACAACGGTATATTATTTGGCCTTAAAAAGGGAAGAAATTCTGAGACATGTTACAACATTGATGAACGTTGAGGACATTGTGCTAAGTGAAGTAAACCAGACACAAGAGGATAAATACTCTATGAGTCCACTTCTATGAGGAACCTAGAATAGTCAGACTCATAGAGACAAAGTGGAATGGTGGTTGCGAAGGTCTAGGAGGAGGGAAAGATTGGGCAGTTGTTTAATGGGTATAGAGTTTCACTTTTGAAAGATGAAAAGATCTTTGGAGATTGCTTGCACAGAAATGTGAATGTATGTATAAACAACTGAACTGTCACTTAAACATGGTTAAGAGGAAATTTTATTAGGCATACACCATCACAATGAAAGAAAAAAACTTATATAACAAGAACCAAAAAAAAAAAATGTAAAAGACATTCTTAGCTCATGAGCCAAAAAGAAACTGCCAGCTGACCGTGAACCATGATTTGCTGACCTCTGGCCTAGGTGAAAGGAGTCTGCTTCATAGTGATCTGTGATCTTTCATGCTTGCTTACCAGCCTTAATATACCCCTCAGAAAGTGCCTAACCTTTTTTTAAAAGGCCAGTAATCTTTTTCCAGTATCATCTTACTAATCTTATCGATGTTCTCACTTCTTCCAGTGACCTCTTCCATACCAGTGTTTGACCTCCAAGATGGTGGACGGAAGATATGTCCACGGTGTAATGCTCAATTCCGTGTTACTGAAGCTTTGAGAGGTCACATGTGTGTAAGTGATACTGCCTTTGATGGGATCCAGTTTAAATGGCTACCACTGGATACCTCCTGTAGTTTTAGGAGCTTATGAAGCAAGGGTTTAGCCTAAAATGATTTGGGAGCTTTTTAAAGGGTTACTCTCTTTTGGCCTGTTTTAGAATGTACTCTGAAAAATGATAGGATTACACTTAAGGACCCTCAAATAGATCAGAACATATGTGATTTTAATTCCTTGCTTGTGGTTGATTTTGAAAACTGCATAGGGAGTTCCTGTCGTGTCTCAGTGGTTAACGAACCCGACTAGTATCCATGAAGACACAGGTTCGATCCTTGGCCTCACTCGGTTAAGGATCCGGCGTTGCCATGAGCTATGGTGTAGGTCACAGACACGGCTCGGATCCCACGTTGCTGTGGTGTAGGCCAGCAGCTGTAGCTCCAATTCAACCCCTATCCTGGGACCCTCCATATGCCTCAGGTATGGCCCTAAAAAGACAAAAAGACAAAAAAAGAAAGAAAAAAGAAAAAAAACGCATAGGAGGACAGGTTTGTTAGATAATCAGAACTCAAACCAAATTGGCCTCAATTCATTTTCTATTTATCGTGTCATTGAATGAATTAGGAGCTGTTAACCTATTTCCAGTTCTAGCCTTTTCATTTTCTGGTATTAGTCTATATGCAAAGGTTGGAACTTCTTCCTGCTAGGGAGCTCGGAGTCAAGTAATGCTTGTGAGTGGTTAAAGGATCTAAAACAGGAATATGACTGTAAATATATTTATATGTATGTGTGTACATACACATATATAGGAGTGAAACATGGCAACATTGTAGAAAGCTGGATGAGAATACCTAGAACCAAATTGTTAGCAAGAAATGTTTGTGCAGTTAAGGAGTTAGCACATTAGGACATCCCAGCTCCCAGAAAAACCAGGACGATCAGATGTCTTCTTTCTTTATAGTACTGTTGCCCAGAAATGGTTGAATACCAGAAGAAAGGAAAGTCTCTGGACTCAGAACCCAGTGTCCCATCAGCCGCAAAGCCCCCATCCCCTGAGAAAACAACTCCTGTTGCTTCCACTCCCTCTTCTACACCTATTCCTGCTCTGTCACCACCTACCAAAGTACCAGAGCCAAATGAGAATGTGGGTGATGCCGTCCAGACCAAGCTCATTATGTTAGTAGATGACTTCTACTATGGACGGGATGGCGGCAAAGTAGCCCAGCTCACAAACTTCCCTAAGGTCGCCACATCCTTCCGATGCCCGCATTGTACCAAAAGGCTAAAAAACAACATTCGGTAAGTGTTGAAAAGCCTTGGAGCTCATCTTGGATAAGTGAAAGCTGAAAGCTCCTTTTATGTTTAAGTCTTTTTATGGTAGAATGGCCCTAATTATTATCCTGTCTTGCTAAGGATTATCATTGAATCAGTGACTAGTACTGTAAAAGGAGATCGTGTGGTAAAAAAGATAATTTTGGGAAGAGTGCGACCAGTGTATCTCCTTCCCCAGAAAAGTTAAGAGCTCTCTTAGTTTCTGGGCTCAGAAAAGGACTGTCCCAGGCAGAGGAAGTTTGGCAGGAGGGTAGAGGGGAAAGCATATAATGTCTCTTCTGTGGTTCTGCTGTTATATTTGTCCAAGGCTTCTGATTTTTTTGTATTTATTCTGTGTGTTTCCTTTGTGGTATGCTGCAGATTTATGAACCATATGAAACACCATGTGGAACTTGACCAGCAGAATGGTGAGGTGGATGGTCACACCATCTGCCAGCACTGCTATCGGCAGTTCTCCACTCCCTTCCAGCTCCAGTGCCACTTGGAAAATGTTCATAGTCCCTATGAATCAACCAGTAAGTTTGGAAATTCTTAAACTTTAGGGGTATACTTTACTCTTCATTCATTGAGGGGTATACTTTGCTCTTCATTCAATGAGTGGCACTAAGGGGAGCTCTTATTTATTTATTTATTTTATCTTTTGTATTTTTAGGGCCACACCCCAGGCATATGGAGGTTCCCAGGCTAGGGGTCTAACTGGAGCTAAAGCTGCCTGCCTACACCACAGCCACAGCAACGCCAGATCCGAGCCGTGTCTGCAACCTACACCACAGCTCATGGGAATGCCAGATCCTTAACACACTGAACGATGCCAGGGATCGAACCTGCAACCTCATGCTTCCTAGTCGGATTTGTTTCCACTGTGCCGTGACAGAAACTCTGGGGAGCTCATATTTATTTACATGTAGGTAATAGTGTCAAGGAAGTTCTTTGCATATTCATAGTCAGTTTCTTACTTCACTTACCCTATTTTCTTACAGGCCTGACCTCTGTTCTGTTCAGGCATGAATTAATAATAATAACTTCAGCGCTTGGCCCTGAATTATTAGGGGCTTTGGTTCAGGACCATTGTAGAGAGGCATACGTATAGGGTTTATTACCTAGATCCTTTTATAGAAGGAGCAGACATCTGTATTTGGGTCTCCACTTTAGTTAGTACCCTGATTGGTTTTATGTAGGATAAAAGATAATATTATAAAGTACTTGACCATTAGGACAGTACTTTCAGTGAAATTTAAGACAAATTGGAGTGTTAGCTATACTGTACATCTTATGATGTAAAAACAGGCTGGGTATTCCCGCCTTGGCGTAATGGGTTAAGACTCTGACTACAGAAGCTTGAGTCCTGTGGAGGTGCAGGTTCGATCCCTGGTTCAGCACGGTGGGTTAAAGGATGCAGCATTACCACAGCTGTGGCTCAGATTCAGTCTCTGACCTGGGAATTTCCATATGCCGCAGGTGGGGCCAAAGAAAAGAGAGAAACACAGGCTAAATACAAGCTTAGAAAATTTTAATCATTTACTTAGAAGTATACACCTCTCATAAGGTGACGTAAGGATTTGAGTCCAATCTTCTTGAATATTTCCTATATCCTTTAAGGGATTTCTAGTTTTGTTGAAGAGAAAAAAATTATGTAACTATAGGAAAATGTGAAAACAAGATGATATACTTATTGTAAATATGTGTGTTGTATAGTACCAGTGATAGATGAAATAGTTCAGAGATGGTAAAAGATCCTTGTGGCCAGATTTCACAGGAAGTAACGTGTAAACTTTTAAAGTTTTTAAATACAAGAAGGATTTTGGTGAATGAAAAATAGTAAGTTTTTAAGTGATGGGAAACAGCATGTGCAGACACATAAAGGTAGAAATGTGCATACTATCTGGATGCTTTTGATGCAAATTAAAAATCTTGACTAAAAAATGGACAGAACATTAATAAGAACAGATATTGTATCTTTGTAACTGAGAGGATCCAAGGTGTGGAGTGAGCTTGAGGCCCAGAACTTGAGTCCTCTACTTCTCAACAAGTGTCCTTGCCTCCATCATAGCAGGATGACTTTGTTAGTCTTAGGCATTACATTCAGGTGTAAAATTGTGCAGATGAAGAAGAGGCTGGATCTTCCCGTGTCTTCCTGAATCTGTTTTTTACAAGGCAGAATTGTTGTCCCTTTGTACCTCCTTGGCTTTGGTCATATTGTCAAGGGAAATGGGATTGCCATGAGTGGCTCGGGCTAATGCTGGCCGACAAATACAATAAGCTAAGTATGTAATTTTTTTTTTTTGGTCTTTTTGCCTTTATGTAGAGCTGCACCCGTGGCATATGGAGGT
>PVHT020000034.1:2453982-2487154 GCA_004024745.2 Catagonus wagneri
TTTTTGCCTTATTTGGGCCGCACCTGCGGCATATGGAGGTTCCCAGGCTAAGGGTCTAACAGGAGCTGTAGCTGCTGGACTTCACTACAGCCACAGCAATGCTGGATCCAAGCCGCGTCTGCAACCTACACTACAGCTCATGGCAATGCTGGATCCTTAACCCACTGAGCAAGGCCAGGGATTGAACCCGCAACCCCATCGTTCCTAGTTGGATTCTTTAATCACTGAGCCATGATGGGAACTCCAAGTATGTAATTTTAATTTTTTTATTAGTCACTTGAAATAAAAGCTTTTTAAAGGTGAAATTAATTTTAATAGCATATTTTAGGAGTTCCTGCTATAGCATAGTGGGTTAAGGATCTGGCATTGCCACAGCTGTGGCGTAGGTCACAGTTATGGCTCAGATTTGCCTGGCCTGGGGAACTTCCATATGCCGCAGGTGTGGCCAAAAAACATGGTTTAATAAATGATATTATTTATATTGTGTGACAGCTGTAACAATAGAGATGATTCATAGGTTGTAGGGAAAGCCTTTGAGGGTGAGTAAGATTGCCCAGGTAAAACATAGAAAACAAGAAAAGCCTTGGACAAAAGGTTGGGAAACACCAATGCCTGAAAGTGTTCTAGAAAAGAAAACAAGATGAGTGAATTGGATTGAGAGGGAAGGGGGAAGAAAACAAGAGAAAATATTGTTTGGTTTTGTTTGTTTTTGCTTTTTAGGGCCTCAGGTGTGGCATATGGATGTTCCCGGGTTAGGAGTCAGATCGGAGCTGCAGCTGCCGGCCTACACCACAGCCACAGCAACTCGGGCTCCAAGCCACATCTGCAGCCTACACCACAGCTCACAGCAACGCCAGATCCCGGACCCACTGAGCAAAGGCAGGGATCGAACCTGCACCCTCATGGAAACTAGTTGGATTCGTTTCCACTGTTCCACAACGGGAACTCCCATGAAAAGATATTGTAATGCCACTAGTTACTTTTTCCCAAATATGTCATGTGCTTCCCTCCTTCCTTGCCTTTGCTCATATTCTCTTAGCTCCTTTGTCTGGCAAAGTGCAAACCAGTCTTTTTGTATTTTTTATTTTTGGCTATGCCCAAGGCATGCAAAAGTTCCCAGGCCAGGGATCAGATCCGTGCCATTGCAGCAACCCGAGCCACGGCAGTGACAACTCTGGATCCCTAACCCACCTGGCCACAAGAGAACTCCCACTATTCTCTTAAGGTTCAGTTTCTATATCAGCTTTTCCTCATTCTAGGTAGAATTTTTTTTTATTTGTTTATCTTGTGTTTGTATACTATTGTTCCTCTAGGCAGTGTTTCTAAATGAGCTGCAGACACCTTTGAGAATAAACACAAAACTTCCAGAAAAATATACATTTTACTCTTTTGCAGATAATTTCAGGGGATAAACTGAGTTCCCTGAGAACTTTTCCCTGGACCCCAGATTCAGAATCCCTGGTGTTTGTTTATTTCAGCTTCACTCATTTTGAGGGGGCAGAGATCGGACACTGTCCAATAAATAAGTGCTCAGAGCTTCAAATTTACAATTGCCATGTTTGTAAAAACTTGAAAGTAATTTACCTGTAAAATCAAATATATAGCAATTGATTTTTTTTTTTTTTTTTTTTTTTTTTTGCTTTTTAGGGCTGCACCCATGGCATATGGAGGTTCCTAGGCCAGAGGTCGAATCAGAGCTGTAGCTGCTGGCCTGTGCCACAGCCCGTAGCAATGCAGGATCCAAGCCACATTTGCAACCTACACCAGCCCATGGCAGTGGTCTTAAACCCACTGAGCAAGGCCAGGGGTCAAACCTGCGTCCTCATGGATGCTAGTCAGATTCTTTTCCACTGAGCCACGACGGGAACTCCTAGCAATTAAAGTTTTTGCCAGAAACCTAGAATTGCAGCCTTATAAAAGCTTGATAGGAGTTCCCGTTGTGGCGCAGTGGTTAACGAATCCGACTAGGAACCAGAGGTTGCGGGTTCGATCCCTGGCCTTGCTCAGTGGGTTAAAGATCCGGCGTTGCCGTGAGCTGTGGTGTAGGTCACAGACGCGGCTCGGATCCTGCGTTGCTGTGGCTGCGGCGTAGGCCAGTGGCTACAGTTCCGATTAGACCCCTAGCCTGGGAACCTCCACATGCCACAGGTGCGGCCCTAAAATGACAAAAGGCAAAAAAAAAAAAAAAAAGCTTGATAAAATGCCTAATTTTATTTTATTATTTTTAGAAGTTTTATTGGCATATAGTTGACTTACAATGTTGCATTAGTTTTAGGTGTACAGCAAAGTGAATCTGGTGTGTGTGTGTGTACACATATATGTCCATTCTTTTTAAAATGGCTAATTTTAAAACAAGGCCCTATTGTGTAGCATAGGAAACTATATCCAGTCTCCTAGGATACACCATGATGGAAAAGAATACAAAAAAAAAGACTATATATGTAAGTATAACTGAGTCACTTACTGTACATCAGAAATTGTCACAATATTGTAAATCAACTATAGTTTTTAAAAAATGGCTAATTTCAAAGTTCAGAGGAATGAAATAACATAGTATTTTAAAATAATTCATTTGGTGATGGTATATAAAGGATACTGTATTTATTGGACAAATAAGTATTAGAAGCCAGCTGATTAGCAGTAGGAAATTCTATGGGCTTCTACCAAGTTTTCGCCTGTGAGGATGAAGAAGTGACAGTTCCTGATATAATTGGAAATAATGGTGACAGAACACAGTGGTTTGGAGTCCGATAAAGAAGTCTGAGCTAGAGACAGGATATCAGCACACAAGTGTTGAGACAGAGCCATTTTAAAGAGAGAAGAAAAGACAGTAATTTTGACTATTGAAAATGAAAATGTTGGAGTCAGAGAAAATAAAGATAATGAGTCAGCAGGACTTTGGTCTTATTTTCAGGTGGATTTATTGATTGTTTTTCTTCCTACAGCCAAGTGCAAGATCTGTGAGTGGGCGTTTGAGAGTGAGCCACTATTTCTCCAGCATATGAAGGATACTCATAAGCCTGGAGAGATGCCTTACGTTTGCCAGGTATTGCCTTTTTCTCCAGGGAGCTTTAGCTATTTTGCTCTCAGGCTGAACACAAAGAATTCGCTAATGAACATTGCTTAATACCTATTACACACACTCAGTTTTAGCAACACAGAAGAGATACTGAAGAAACAGTAAACATGGGTTCTGTTTTCAGGGTTTTTCCATGCAGGAAAAAACATAAAGAAATATATGCTTGTACCAGCTGAGGAACCCACCTGGGAGCATACATATATGCTAAGGGGGTGTCTGTCTCCTGAACATGCCCTTTGGAGATGGACAGAAAAACTCTACTCCTCTCAGTCAGGATCTGGACTGTTCTCAGTCTTTCCTGTCCTTCCCCCTTTTTATCTTAGCTCACAGCTGAATTTATCACAGACAGAACCCTGCATTAAAAAGTCAGAAAAATAGGGAGTTCCCTTCGTGGCTCAGTGGTTAATGAATCTGACTAAGAACCACAAGGTTTCGGGTTCGATCCCTGGTCTCACTCAGTGGGTTAAGGATCCAGCGTTGCCATGAGCTGTGGTGTAGGTTGCAGACACGGCTCGGATCCTGCATTGCTGTGGCTGTGGCAAAGGCCGGCAGCTACAGCTCCTGTTAGACTCCTAGCCTGGGAACCTCCATATGCCGCGGTTGCGGCCCTAGATAAGGCAAAAAGACAAAAAAAAAAGTCAGAAAAATAGTTTGGTTTCTATACATCAAGGAAATTTTTTTCTTCATATTTTAACATTTTTGTTACTACCTCTTTTCAAAGACCTCAGTTGTTCACTTCACTCTTAGGTCATTTTCCCTCTTATGTCACTCAGGTGTGTCAGTATCGCTCCTCACTTTACTCTGAGGTAGATGTCCATTTTCGGATGATCCATGAGGATACTCGGCACCTGCTCTGCCCTTATTGCCTGAAGGTCTTCAAAAATGGCAATGCATTCCAACAACATTACATGAGGCACCAGGTACCAGACACCAAGCAATTCCCATGTTCTCTTTTTTAAATTTATGGATGCTAGGGCCAGGACTGAGCTAATAAATAAGCAAATAATTTTGATAGAGAAGATAATATAAGTGTGTTTGGAAAGATTTATTAAATTCCAGTGATACCTGCCAGGCACTGGGCTAGATGCTAGAGATTTAGTGGTAAACAAGACAATACAGTAAAGCGGGAAGAATGTTGTGTTAGGGGAAATACAGGCTATAGAAAAGAATATCCCTGAAGTTGCCGTTGTGGTGCAGCGGAAACAAATCTGACTAGGAACAGTGAGGTTGTGGCTTTGATCCCTGGCCTCGCTCAGTGGGTTAAGGATCCAGTGTTGCCATGCGCTGTGGTGTAGGTTGCAGATGTGGCTTGGATCTGGTGTGGCGTAGGCCCGCAGCAGCAGCTCTGATTAGACCCCTAGCCTGGGAATCTCCATATGCCTCGGGTGTGGCCCTAAAAAGACAAAAAGATGCAAAAAAAAAAAAAAAAGAATATGCCTATTATGGAAGTCTACTAAGGCTTCTAAGAAAAAAGGTGTTGAAGACTTGAAGGATGAGTAAGGATAAGCCAGGTGAAGTGGGATAGAAGAATAACATGCTTAAAGACACAAGGAAGTTCACAGAATTGAAAGTTCAGTGTGATTGGAGTGTAGGGTACAGGAGGAGGTTGAAAGTTAGGGAACAGGTCATGGAGAATCTTGTAAGCCATGAAAAGGAGTTTCAAATTTTATTAGGGTTAAGTTGTTGGGAAGCCATTAAAGAGATTTATAAGTCCTAGAGTGATGTGTTTAAATTTGCTTTTAGTTTTGATTGCACTGGCTTTACTAAGGAGAATGAATTGAAGGAGATTGAGACTAGAGTTAGGGAGACTAGTCAAAGGCTTTTTCAGTAGTTTAGATGAGAGGTGATCGTGTCTATTGGCTTTTGAAGTGAAGACAAAGAAGGTAGAGTTGAGAGATACTGAGAAGATAAATGATATCTATGATTTACAAATGGATTAGATAAAGGTAGTGAAGGAGCAGTTAAGAATAGTGCCCAGGATTCTGTCTTGGGTGATTGGATGAATGGTGGGACTATTTATTGAGATAGAAACACTAGAGAAAGTAAATTTTGGGAGGAGGATTGTAAGTTTGGATATTCTGAGTTGATATCTGTGGACATCAACTGTAGTTGTCTATTAAATAGGTAGTTGGATATATAGGTCATTTCTCTACTTATGTTCACTGCTCTCTGAGGCCTGGGAGAAAGGCCTTGGGTTGTGAAAGATACTAGGAATCATCATTATATAAATCAGTAGATTTTAAACTTTTGTGCTATGCTTCACCCTCATCCCCCACCCCCCAAATTGAGAATAAGGTGAAGGCTTAGGTCCATTGAAGTCTATCCACAAAGCCAGGACCATAGTTCTAGAAGGAAAACCAGAAGAGTTTTGGTATCAAGGAAGCTGAGGGGACAAAAGTGATGGAAGGAAAAATTGTGGTCAGATGTTGCAGGAACATATCTGCAGGATAGAAACTTTAGAGGCCGCCTTTAATTTAGCTGTTTTGTTGGTTAGCAGGGTGGAAGTCAGATTTCAGCAGGACAAATGAATGAGAGGTAAGGAAATGGAGACAATTTATTGGAAGAAGTTTGTTTATGAAGGGGAGGACCAAGGGTGGTAGATCCAGGGGAAGAGGTATCAAGGGAGAATTTGTTGTTGCAGGTGTTGTGTTTTGTTTTTAAGATGGAATAGATATGCCTCTGTTTAAAATGCTGTAGTAAAGGAGCTACTAGAGGAGAGTGAGGGTACATAGGGAGGGCGCCAAGTAGAGTACAAGATGGGTGCCCCTGTGTGGAACATCCACATGTGTGCGTATGTGCCTGCGCTCATTTGTACACCCCACACTCTCTTAGGCTCACACACTCTTTTGCACAGTAGTGACTGCTGATATCCACCACCAATGTATTTCCATAGTGCAGCAACATGGAAACTGTCACTTGTTAACTCAGCTGATGGTATAGAGCCTTGCTATCCGAGGGAAGAAAATCATAGTCATGGTATTTTTGAAGGACCTTGATACTGGGCAGGCTGAATCTTCAAAATGGCCTTGCAGGAAAGCATATCTGTATGTATTGATGTGTTAAGAGAAAAAACAGCACTATGTAGGAAAGTATTATCATTTGTATTAAAAAAGGAAAAGAAAGGAAAGCAGAGGTGGTGATTGGATATGTATGTGTTTGCTGTACAGTTACAGGCGTAGACTAAAGAAGACCCAAGCAACTGGTAACAGATTGTTTCTGCGGAAAGGGATTGAGGCAAACTTAGCATATGAAGGAATAAGAATAAAAACATTTTTTTTTTTTTGCCATGTACATTTTATTGTGTTTTAAAAAAATAATATCCAGAAGTAGGTAGCACTGTTCAACCACACTATAAAGCTAATAGGGGGAAGTAAAACTTAGTAAGCTGCCCATCCACATTGTTAAAGCAAGTTAGGGGAAGAGGCTTGAGGACCTAGTCATCCTGACTTTGAGTCCGCCTTTCTCTGGGAGCGTGGGAGGTGATGATTCTCAGTAATAGGTTTGGTGTTACGTTGTGTACTTCTTTCTTATGGTGATAAGTTGTCAACAGAAAGGAAAGAATGATATGATTGGCAATGATCTACCTTCTTCTCAGGGAAGAAAATTCATTGGGAACCGTTAAAGGATTCTGTCTCTTTTTTTCCCCCTTCAGAAGAGGAATGTTTATCACTGCAACAAATGCCGGCTGCAGTTTCTCTTTGCCAAGGACAAAATTGAACACAAGCTTCAGCACCATAAAACCTTCCGTAAACCCAAGCAACTGGAAGGTTTGAAACCGGGCACCAAGGTAAAGGGTTTGTTGACATTTCCTTTACAGACTCAAGAAGGGGAGGAATAGAGACTTTTCGATATTCTCAGGTTTCACGTGAGTGGTGTTTAAGTACTCTTTCTCTTGATTCACAGGTGACAATCCGGGCTTCCCGAGGGCAGCCACGAACTGTTCCTGGATCTTCCAGTGATGCACCTCCCAGCACCTTGCAGGAGGCAGCGCCCCTGGCCTCCTCAACAGACCCTCTGCCCGTCTTCCTTTATCCCCCTGTCCAGCGCAACATCCAGAAGAGAGCTGTTAGGAAAATGTCAGTGCCTTCTTCTGGAGGCTGGGGGCCGGGTGGGCACAGCTATTCCTGAGAGCCAGTGTAATCTAGTAGCCTTTTAAGCAGGATTTGTTGTCTAAATCTCCTACAGTTTGGGGACTCCTGAGCAGTAATGAGAGTTTTCCTTGTTTCTTGACAGGAGTGTTATGGGCCGGCAGACATGTCTGGAGTGTAGCTTTGAGATCCCAGATTTCCCTAATCATTTCCCTACTTACGTTCACTGCTCTCTGTGTCGCTATAGCACCTGCTGTTCTCGAGCTTATGCCAACCACATGATCAAGTAAGTCACAATTAAACCAATCTTCCTATCTGGGATTTCAGAGTCTCCAGAACTTATTTCATTCCTTCCCTTGCTTCTCATGTTTCCTTTAGAGCTGTTTGTCCACCTGTCCAATTAGAATGGGAGCACAGGCTTTGATGGTCTGTGCTCTGGTTTTGTAGGACCTTGCTACTCAAAATGTAATCTAAGTACCGATAGCAATAGATGGGAGCTTCTTAGAAATGCAGCCTCTGACCCCAGCCAGGCCACCACCACCCCAAGCTGAATGTGCCTTTTAATCTCCTCTACTCCAAGATTCACTTGAATCTAAGTAGGAAGTATCAATCACAGTTCCCATTGTGGCTCAGCTGGTTAAAGACTCCACCTTGTCTCTATGAGGATTCGGGTTCTATCCCCGGCCTCAGTCAGTGGGTTAAGGATCCAGCATTGCCACAAGCAGGAGCATAGGTCGCAGATGTGGCTTGGATCCAGTGTTGCCGTGGCTGTGGCGTAGGCCTGCCACTCCAGCTCCAGTTGACCCCTAGCCTGGGACCTTTCATATGCCACAGGTGTAGCCCTAAAAATAAAAAATAAACACATAAATAGGAAATATCAGTATGATAGGAAAACAGGCTTGGGTTGAGGTTAGGATGGATTGAAGAGGCATTTCTTTTGTTAGGGTGTCTACGGCTGGTGATGTCTAGCAGAATCCCTTAATTCATACCACTTTTTCTCTATTTTTCTCAGCAATCATGTTCCACGAAAGAGCCCCAAGTATTTGGCTTTGTTTAAAAATTCTGTGAGGTAAGGAAAAACTTATTAATGGCCTCTTTATTTTTCAAGTTTTTATATGAAATCTTTTCTATTATTGGGGATGGTTGGATGGATATATGAGTTAACATGAGAGAGAAGAGAAGGGACACTATTTAGCCTCAGAGCTTAACTCTCTCCAGTATCACTGCTATATTTGCTTATATACTTTTGACTCTCTTTCTTAGTGGAATCAAGCTGGCCTGCACTTCATGTACCTTTGTTACCTCTGTGGGAGATGCCATGGCTAAGCATTTGGTGTTCAACCCCTCTCACAGATCCAGTAGCATCCTGCCACGAGGTAAGTAGGAGAGATAGGGGTTAGGGAAAAAACAAAAGCTAAGGATACAGGTCATGCTGAGTTAGGAGTATCTCTCCCTGGCCTGTAACTCAAATCACTGTTTAGATGTGTTTCACCCAGTGGGAAGTACTCTAACCTGAAGTGAATGTAAGATTGGGAAGGTGGTGGGTGGTTTTTTTGGTTGAAATTCCCAAACGCTGTCCTTGGAGGGTGTTTTTTTCATTGAGCTAACATTTTTTATTGTCTCCTTTTCCATAGGACTCACTTGGATATCTCACTCAAGGTAACAGAAACTCACTTCATGGTTTAATTTCTATTTTGCAGTATGTTTGGTCTTTATTATTACTACTACTGCTACTACTGTTATTTTGTTTTCCTATCTTAACTGAGCTTTTTCCTCCTCTTTGCTAACCCCTTAGGCATGGCCAGATTCGTGACCGAGTGCACGACCGGAACTTGAAGAATTTGTATCCTCCTCCTTCCTTCCCCTCTAGTAAAGCTGCCACTGTGAAATCTGTGGGGGCCACCCCAGCTGAGCCTGAAGAGCTACCTGCTCCTATGGCCCAGGCAGTCCCATCACCAGCCTCAACTGCAACCCCACCACCAACCCCCACTCATCCCCAGCCTTTAGCCCTTCCCTTGGCCACTGAGGGGGCCGAATGTCTGAATGTTGATGACCAGGATGAAGGGAGCCCAGTTACCCAGGAACCTGAGCCAGCGTCAGGGGGTGGTAGTGGCAGTGGGCTTGGGAAGAAGGAGCAGCTGTCTGTGAAGAAACTTCGAGTGGTACTGTTTGCCCTATGCTGCAATACAGAACAGGCAGCTGAACACTTCCGAAACCCCCAGCGACGCATCCGGCGTTGGCTTCGGCGCTTCCAGGCCTCACAGGGGGAGAATCTGGAGGGAAAATATCTGAGCTTAGAAGCCGAAGAGAAACTGGCTGAGTGGGTGCTGACCCAACGAGAGCAGCAACTACCTGTAAATGAGGAGACCTTGTTCCAGAAGGCCACCAAAATAGGACGTTCCTTGGAGGGGGGGTTTAAGATCTCTTATGAGTGGGCTGTGCGTTTCATGCTACGGCACCACCTGACTCCCCACGCTCGGCGAGCTGTGGCCCACACTCTGCCTAAGGATGTGGCAGAGAATGCAGGACTCTTCATTGAATTTGTACAACGGCAGATTCACAACCAGGACTTACCCTTGTCTATGATCGTGGCGATTGATGAAATCTCCTTGTTCCTGGATACAGAGGTACTGAGCAGTGATGACCGAAAGGAGAATGCCTTGCAGACAGTGGGCACAGGGGAACCTTGGTGTGATGTAGTGCTGGCCATTCTGGCAGATGGCACTGTCCTCCCTACCCTGGTTTTCTACCGAGGACAAATGGATCAGCCTGCAAATGTGCCAGACTCTATATTGCTAGAGGCAAAGGAGAGTGGCTACAGCGACGATGAGATCATGGAGCTGTGGTCCACCCGAGTGTGGCAGAAGCACACAGCTTGCCAGCGCAGCAAAGGCATGCTTGTGATGGACTGTCACCGCACTCACTTGTCAGAAGAGGTGCTGGCCATGCTTAGTGCCTCTAGCACTTTGCCTGCAGTTGTCCCAGCAGGCTGTAGCTCTAAAATCCAGCCGCTAGATGTATGCATCAAACGAACTGTCAAGAACTTCCTGCACAAAAAGTGGAAGGAGCAGGCTCGGGAAATGGCAGATACTGCATGTGATTCTGATGTCCTGCTTCAGCTGGTGCTGGTCTGGCTGGCTGAGGTGCTTGGTGTCATTGGGGACTGCCCAGAGCTTGTTCAGAGGTCCTTCCTTGTGGCTAGCGTTCTTCCTGGCCCTGATGGCAACGTTAACTCACCTACCAGAAATGCTGACATGCAAGAGGAGCTAATTGCCTCCCTGGAGGAGCAGCTCAAGCTGAGTGGGGAACAGTCTGAGGAGCCCTCAGCTTCCACTCCCCGACCCAGGTCATCTCCTGAAGAGACAATTGAGCCTGAGAGCCTTCACCAGCTCTTTGAGGGTGAAAGCGAGACCGAGTCCTTCTATGGCTTTGAAGAAGCTGACCTAGAGCTGATGGAGATTTGAGTGTTTGGGTTATGAGGGGGTGTGGAGTGGGGGTGGGGAAGCGTGAGGGAGGGTAGAGGGATTTAGGGGAAAAGGGTATACCAGGTGGGGGTATTTGGTTTATATTTTTTAATTTTAATGCCACCACTCCCCCCTGATGTTGACTTTTCACATCCCTGTGGATTTGTGGATTATTAGAAAAACCAATAGTGATCACGTCTGAGCCGATGAGCTGGCCTGTTGGTCATTCACTTCTGCTAAAAACAAATTTTTGTGACTTTTTTTTAAATTGAAATCACTGTGTTTGGTATTTTTCTGACAAAACCAAGAAAAAAGAAAAAAAAAAATCCTTGGTGGACGAATGTTAAATTTTCTGTTTCCCCTTTTACCTCAATTGTATCATAGTACACCTGGGTTTTGTTTGTTTGTTTTACTGTGGCCAATGTCTTTGGGCATGATGCTATCCAACCATTGTCCATGTGAGAACATTTCTGAAGATGGGACAAACAAAAATTGTAGCTCACAAAGTGGTTTATTATATATATGGATAAAAAAGTTTTTTCATTGTGGTCTTAACACTTTTATATAAAAATGAAAATGGAAAAAAAAAATCCCACTGAACTCTCTTCCTTCTCCTTTTCTTTTTCTCCCTCTCCAGAGATGCTGGTTTCTACAGCAACTCATATATAAAATTGTGGCTTTAAAAATGCATGAAACCATCTTTAATCATCCAGGATGATAGATTTTTTCCCACCACCCTCCCTCCATCAAAAACATAAAACCAACATTCTTTGCACTTGTGATCTCTGGCCCCTTTCCCCAGTCTAACACCATCCATCTGGACAAAGGATCACACGTGGGTCATTAGCAAGCAAGAGGCACGGAGGTGATCACACAGAATGTTAGGGTGGAAGCCATTCCTGGTGTATGGGTCTTCGTCCTGCAACCCGTGGGACGGGTTTACTGAACTTCCTCCTGCTAACTGGACAGCATACCTGTTCAAGAGATCACACGTCCTCCAGCCAGCAGCTAATTGTGCAAGAAGCTGTATTGAACTTATAAAAAGACCACTTGTTGAAATCCTGCCTACCCTGTGGCTTTCCCCTATTTCTCTTAATGCCTAAAGAATCTGACCTGAAGAAGAAACACATGGGGGTATGCACAAAGAAAAAGACATGAATCTTTATTTTTCACTGCCAGCTTCAATGAAAGAAAACTTTTTCTACAATTTGCATGAGGGAATTTTTTTTAATTGTATGTTCTCATGGTTATAAACTGAAATGTACTGTAACATAGAGAGAAAAGGAGCAAAAATCCAAATCCACCTTTCCCACAGCTACACCCTTCTGTCCATCCTGAGACTTTCAGCTGTTTCCTTCCTGTGAGCCAAGAGGCAACTGCACAGGCTTATTAATGGTTCATCTTTAAAATGTACATAAATGGAACATTTAATAAAATGAGGGGAAATGGATTTATAAACAATGTGGTTTTTTTCTAGGTGACCCTATTTGAACAGGCTTTCACAGATGGGGAGAATCTCAAGATGTGACGGGCCTAGTGGTACAGGTGTGACGTTTGTTACTGCCTGTTTCTCCTCACCCCTGTTCTGTTTTTTAACTCCCAGCACACTATAATATAGTGAACTGGAGTGACCCCTTCCATAAACAGCTTGGCCAAGCTTTGTGAACCCATGGCATCTGAAAACTGAACTGAGGATCCTCCTGGGCTTCTCTTTCCCAGCTTTTTTGCCTGATGCCATTTTGACAGAACATGGACTTGCAAGTCAAAACTTTGCCTTTCAGAAAGTTTTAAGAACTATGGTCAACTCTATCTACAACAATGTAATCCTCTTTGGTAGTCTCTGCAGCTGTCCCAGACTTAGTAGAGCTGGGTTCCTGGCCTCTGCACACTGTATGACTTTCTTGGAGGGTAATTTTTTTTAAGACCATAATAACAACAATGGATTAGCTGGGTTTTGGCCAGGAAGTTACCTTTGTGGATTCTGCCCGCATGGCTTAGTAGTAGAAGGAAGTTTTTTTGTTTTGTTTTTTTTTATAATTCAGTTTAATCAATAAACAAGTATTTATTGACTACTTCGTGTTGAGACTGAATGTGTGGAAGTAATCATGGATGATACAGGTGGAGGGATGTTCTTTATTTTCTCCCTCAGCTCTCACCTCACAATGTCTATACAGGCATACCTTGGAGATACTGTGGGTTAGGTTCCAGATAACTGCAAAAAAAGTGAGCATTGCAACAAAGCGAGTCACACAGATTTTTATTTTTCCAGTGCATATAAGAGTTATACTGTAGTATATTAAGTGCAATGACATTGTTTTAAAAAATTAAAAGTATTTTATTGCTGAAAAATGCTAACCATCACCTGAGCCTTCTGCAAGTTATTTTTTGCAAAAGTAACATCTAAGGTCAGAAATCACAACTACAAATATAAGTTTGAAATATTGCAGGAATTTACCAAAATGTGACACAAAGTGAGCAAGTGCTATTGGAAAAATGGCACCAGTAGACTTACTCAATGCAGAGTTGCCACAAACCTTCAATTTGTAAAACAAAAAAAATGCAGTATTTGCAAAACATGAAACAAGGTAGGCCTGTAATAGTTTAGGGTTTCCTGCCTATTCTAGTTTCTCAAAAAGAGGTTTAGAGAGAATACACATCAGAATCACCCAAGGTTATTTTTTAAAATTCAGATTTAACACCAGACCTAACAATGGAATTGGCTAATAATTACAACTGATTTGATTCATGGCTATACTTAGGACACCACCACCACCCACAACTGCAGTGTTTGGAACTCCCCAGGCTAGGGGTCAAATTGGAACTGCAGCTGCCAGCCACAGCCTCAGCAACAGCTGCATCTGACCTATGTCACAGCTTGCAGTAATGTCAGATCCCCAGCCCACTGAGCGAGACCAGCGATCAAACCTGCATGCTCAAGGATATTATATCAGGTTTTTAACCCATGAGCCACTATGGGAACTCCTACACTTAGGACTTTGAGCGAACACACAATACTTATAAGAGGTCTTTTGACAGTGCTAGAAATTAGTAATAGATTTGGACAATAAGCATGTAGGTTATATGTCAATTAAAATTACTTAGTATTCCCCATGAAGAGTGGGAAGATTGGATGGGTAAGGGATTAAGGCTTTCAGTTCTAGCCTGGGGTTAACCCCAAGAGCAGCACTCCTAAGATGTTACATTTCTAAATCTTTGAAATGGTGTTTTAACTAAAATCACATTTGCAGCCAACATTAACCAGAAAGTTTTCATTTCAGAACCTATTGCATGGGTGAAAATATTAAAGAAAAATGTTAAAAGCTAATCAAGCCTGACTTCTATACAAAGCAGCCTTCAATAAAGACCCAAATGAACACAGCAGTAGGTCTTCTATATCAACAGACAGAGAACTCTACACTTTAAGAACTATGAATCAGGAGTTCTCATTGTGGCTCAGCAGTAACAAACCCAACTAATATCTGTGAGGATGCGGGTTCCATCCCTGGCCTCGCTCAGTGGGTTAAGTATCTGATGCCGTGAGCTGCGGTGTAGGTCGCAGAAGTGCAGGTCGCAGAAGTGCAGGTCGCAGAAGTGCCTCAGATCCTGAGTTGCTGTGGCATAGGCCCGCGACTATAGTTCCAATTTGACCCCTAGCCTGGGAACTTCCATATGTCCCAAGTGCAACCCTAAAAAGCAAAAAAAAAGGGGGGGGGAGGGGGTCAGTTCTCTGGTCAGGAGAGAGAGATGGCTTACAGCAGTACTTAGTTTCACTCTTGGTGTAACCTAGTCAAAAATATAGCCACTCAGCCAGTGTTTTAAAGGGTTTATTTATTTTACAAAAGAACTGTATCTTTGAACCAGCCAAGTTCAAAGTTAGGAGAAGGGTACAACTTCAGTTCTGGAAAATGCATCTATCTATATTTCATTCAAAGCCACTGAAAAGAAAGCATAATAAAATTGTGAAGCCACAGAGTGAGAAATCAATTCCTAAAAGCAGCTCTATCCTCAACCCAAACCCTCTCCACCCAGAGAATTTTTTGGTTGAGACCACCAGAAAAACCAAGCTTAGTGCAACCAAAGGGTCTCCCAACTTTTCTACCAACTATTTTTTTTTTAACTGTAATTTCAATCACCTGATCATGTGGGCAATATCCCAGTTGGTCTCGGCAGACAGGGGTCCTTCTATTTCAACACCTTTTTCAGTTACAGTGGCGATTTGAAACTGAAAGAAAGCAGAACTCTCATGAAAGAAGTCCCTGGGGACTGGTCAAAGGTCAAGTTGAGGGTCTTTCCCTAAAATAAAAAAGCAGAGACACAGAAATGGGACACCCTCTTCTTCAAAGCATAGAGACTCAGGAACTGAAGTATCCAAGAACCTGCCAATTAGATCCCCATCACTTTATTCACACTTCTCACCCTGTTATAAGAACGGGCATCTCGATAGTACAGCACACGCATGCAGCGTTCCACTAGCTCTCGGGCCTCAGCCTGGCTCAGCACGGGCTGCTTCTCCAGAACTTCTCGCAGCAGAGGCTAGGGAGATTGGAGGGAAAAAAAAAAAAAAAGCAAACATGGGAGATATCAGGGGCTGAACACCAGGCAATTTGACACAAATCCTCAGTGTATAAGGAATCATAAATGAATGAAAAGGTGACATTCATTACTGCCTCACCCGAACAAACTGTTTATTTGTGCTAGGACCCACTTGAAGGGGAAATTCTAGGGTGTCCTCTCCTTGCACGGGTATACTGATTCCCGGACATACCACCTTGACAAGGTCTCTGGACCACAAAGAAAACCATCTTCCCAGCAGTAGGGATCCTAGCCTGTTCCTCATGTCAGAATTGCAAGGGTAAAACAAGCAGACAACTGCTAATCCCCACTGCCTTCTGTTTTCTCCTATCCCTCATCCCTTAACCAACTACTTACCTGAGCCAAGTATGCACCATAACCAGTGGCCAGTGAAGGGGCTTCATAGGCTACACCAAGCATGTCCACGTAACCCAGGAAGCTAACAGGACACAATAGGTCAAATAAGTAATTTCACCTTAAGTTTGTATGTTAGCTGAAAGATGGGCCCAAGGGGTCTGAGTCAGAAGTGGGATTCACTCAGGGGTAAGAGACAGGTTGGGTGGTCAAGGATATAGTTATTTGTATTCAAGTCAACCTCTCTCCATCAGCATAGCCTCCAATGACCATGGTGTTCCACAGGGGGTTCATCTTGGAGCGCCGGCTGTACATGGCCCTCGTCAGCCAGGAATGGATAGCTTTAGGACTATAGCTGTGTCCATCTCCCAGCAGCTCCTCATCAATCCTTAAAAAGAATTGGTTGTGAGAAAAGGGAGAGAACAGAAATCGGGATTTCCATCCATCCTCAAAAGACGTGACCACAATCTTCCCCATTTAAACCCACAAAAATAAACTTTATTTACAAACATCCTCACATCTTCCACCCCCCCAACAAGTCTCCCATCCTCTACCGCAGCTTCAAGTTGCTCCACACTAGAACATCTTGAAGGGATTAAAAACAGTGGATTCCCCTCCCCACCTGGGAACTACTCTTATTCTCTAGAGGACTTACACCATTTGGCCGAGAACTTGCTTCAAATATTGGAAATCAGCGTAGTCTCCCGAAGCACCCAGCATGGTACTGTTGTTGACTCGCATAATGCGAGAGATGTTGCGGAAACGAGCCAAGGAGCCATAGGAGCCGAGCATGTCTGCTGCAATCACCACTCCGCCGTCAAACTTGACGCCCAGAACCGAGGTCCCGGTCACCATGGGGTTCCTGGAGATAAAGAAAGGCCTAGCGAGGGGTAGCAGTGGGGAAAAGCCTGAGCCCGCTTCCTGCGCTATGGGTTCCACTTCTGACTTTCTATGGCTCCTTTCATTCTCCAGGGCCCTACCTACTCCTAGAGCTGTCCCGCCGTTCGCGCGCCGCTTGGTCCCCGCCTCTCCTTCCCCGGCTCCCAGAACCAGCTGGCCGCACCAGGCCCCACGGTCTCTCCCCCTGCCCAGGCCAAGGCTCCGAGAGCTTACTGGGTGCGCGTAATCGGACCCCCATAGAGCGCGGACGCCGGGTCCACGGAGGATCCGGGAGTGGGAGGAATGCGGTAAAACTGCCCAGGAGCTGGACCCCCGGCCCAATGTCCCGAGCGCGACTCCAAAATCGATTCCATCTTAGTCACCGTAGCACAAGAAATGAAAGCGTTTGCGCCGACGGAAGCGGAAGTGATCCTTCAGTGCCACGCCTTTCTTCTTCCTGAAAGCCACTTCCCGCAGCCATGTTGTTAGGGTCGGGACTGACGGTATGAGCCTCCTGGTTGGCGACCGAGACCCAGAGATTTGGAATTGCCAGGCGTCGCATACATAGCAGTAGAGTCTGGACTAGAACAATGTTCTGACGCACAAATTCAAGGACGGAGAAGGAGGCGTGAGAGATGAGTGTGGGGCGGGGAGGGGGCGGGCACGTCAAGACCCTGACCTGAGCGAGGAGGCAGGAATTCTCCTTTCCTTTTTGAATCCTTTTCAGAAAGCCCACACTAGGATTTCCTTCATGGTTCAGTGGTTAGCGAGCCCTACTAGCATCCATGAACACGCGGGTTCGATCCCTGGCCCCCGCTCTGTGGTTAAGGATCCGGCGTTTCTGTGGGCTGTGGTGTAGGTCGCAGAGGAAGCTTGGATCTCGCGTTGCTGTGGGTCAGGCGTAGGCCGGCTTCTACAGCTCGGGTGGGAGCCGTAGCCTGGGAACCTCCATATGCCGCAGGTGAGGCCCTAAAAGGACAAATAGACAGGGAAAAAAAAAAACAAACCCACACGAAACTAACAGTGAACCCAGGATCTCATAAATTCTGTATTTCTCTAAGCAGCCTCATATGGCATATTCCAGCCTGAGAGTAGGATGACAGGCAAGGCAAACTACTAACAATTGATGATGTGATACTCAGAAGGTGACCAGCAAGTCTTTTGTTCTAGATGAAAACAAAACATAAGTTAAACTGAAGGGAAATTTCTTTCTTCTCTTTTATTTATTTTTTAATTTGTATACACGTTTATTTAAGTCATTTACTTTCCAGTTGGGTTTCTTCTCTCCTATAGCTTACTTCGTTTATACTTAGAGAAGATCTTGCAGTGTTTCTTTAAGGATAGGTTTAGTATTGCTGTATTCTTTTAGTTTTGCTTGTCTGAGAAATTCTTTATCTGTCCTATTCTATTTTTTTTTTTTGCCTTTTGTCATTTTATGGCCGCACCCGCGGCATGTGGAGGTTCCCAGGCTAGGGGTCTAATCGGAGCTGTAGCCACTGGCCTGCGCCGCAGCCACAGCAACGCAGGATCCGAGCCGAGTCTGCAACCTACACCACAGCTCACGGCAACGCCGGATCGTTAACCCACCGAGCAAGGGCAGGGATCGAACCCACAACCTCATGGTTCCTAGTCGGATTCGTTAACCACTGTGCCACGACGGGAACTCTTATCTGTCCTATTCTAAATGATAATCTTGCTGGGTAGAGTATTCTAGATCACAAATTTTTCCCTTTCAAGACTTTGAATATATTTTGCCACTCCCATCTGGCCTGCAATATCTCTATGGAGAAATCAGCTGAGAGCCTTAAGGGGGTTCACTTGTAATAAACTCTTAAGTTTTTCTCTCGCTGCCTTTAGAATCCTCTCTTTGGGAGTTCCCGTCGAGGTGCAGCGGAAACGGATCCAACTAGGAACCATGAGGTTGTGGGTTCGATCCTTGGCCTCGCTCAGTGGGTTAATGATCTGGCGTGCCATGAACTGTGGCATAGGTCGCAGACTCGGCTTGGATCTGGTGTTGCTGTGGCTGTGGCATAGGCCAGCAGCTACAGCTCCGATTCATCCCCTAGCCTGGGAACCTCCATATGATGCAGGTGTGGCCCTAAAAAAGGCTCCTCTCTTTAACTTTTGCCATTTTGATTATAATATATCTTGGTATAGGTCTCCTTCTTCTCTTTTTAAAACAGGTCTGGTATTTGGAAAACCTTTTTTAAGTTTGCCCCGTTTACTATGGGTGGCTATTTAAGTTTAATCAGCATTTAGCTCTCACCAGTGTTCAAGCTTTTAAGTCAAAAATCGCTAGGCTGGCTTTTAATATGTCATAATATCCTTGGTTGTAGACGATGTCCTGAATTCTAAGAAAAGAAATAAAACTAGACTAAATTGGAATTAATAATCACCATCACCTTACAAACATTTTCACTGCTCCAATTTTAAGAGAAATGGAATTTGAAACTTTAACTCCAAAAGAGTTAAGGATCTTTTCTTGATCTGCTCAGGGCCTAGCCCAGAAGCTGTAACAGACAGACAATGTGTCAAACCTGTCCTTGGTTGCACTACCCTGTGGGTATACACTGAGGGTTTTTGTAATTTTACATCTTCTGTAATTCAATTCTGCGATATCTTTCTCACAACATGTGTCACACTTGTCTGAAAACTGTCTACCTTGCTAAACCAAAAGTTCCACAAAGGCAGAAATGGAGATCGTCTTTCAACAGTATCCTTTGATTTACCGAAGTTTCAAATTTCGATGTAGTCCTGTTTATCTTTTTTTGTTGTCCTTACTTTTGATACCATATCTGTACTTTGGATGTAATATCAAGTCTTTTCCTCACTGAATGGTCTTGGCATCCTTGTTGAAGTCATTGATCATATGTATGAGGGTTTATTTCTGGGTTCTCTATTTTATTCCATTAGTCCGTATGTCTCTCTTTATGGCGGTACTATACTGTTTTGATTACTGTAGCTTTGTACTACGTTTGGAGATAAGATTGTGCAAGACATTATTCTTTTTCAAGATTGTATTGGTAGGAGTTCTCATCGTGGCTCAGCAGTTAACGAACCCGACTAGCATCCGTGAGGATGCAGGTTCGATTCCTGGCCACACTGAGTGGGTTTAGAATCCACCATTGCTGTGAGCTGTGGTGTAGGTTGCAGACATGGCTCGGATCCTGCGTTGCTGTGGCTGTGGCTGTGGCATAGGCCAGTGGCTGTAGCTCTGATTTGACCCCTTGCCTGGGAACCTCCATATGCTGCGGGTGCAGCCCTGTAAAGACAAAAAGACCAAAAAAAGAAAAAAAAAGATTGGTAAAGGTTTTTTTTTTCCTGGGAGTTCGCTTCGTGGCTCAGTGGTTAGTGAATCCGACTGGGAACCATGAGGTTGCGGGTTCAATCCCTGGCCTTGCTCAGTGTGTTAAGGATCTGGCATTGCCGTGATGCAGACGCAGCTTGGATCCCGCGTTGCTGTGGCTGTGGCGTAGGCTGGTGGCTACAGCTCCTGTTAGACCCCTGGCCTGGGAACCTCCATATGCCGCGGGTGCTGCTCTAGATAAAGGCAAAAAGACAAAAAAATAAATAAATAAATAGAAGAACTAGGCAAGGAAGTCCACTATTAGTATAAATATTAAACGTTATTTTGAAGATTTTATCTGATTTATTTATTCATTCAACAAATGTTTATTGAGTGTTGGCTATTAGCTGTTTTATGCACAGCAGTCAATAGAGTAGTGAATAAATTCTTGCCTTTGTGGAGCTTACCGTTGGAGGAATGAGACAAAGTGGTAAGAGTGGCATAAATATTTGAAGAGATAAAATTACTTCTACTTGCAAGTATGATTGCTCTTCTAGAAATCCTAATCAACTAAAAACTGTAAGAATTTGTAAGATAATAAAGTAGGTAGTAAAAATTAAATGTACACAGGCTTTTAGAGTAGCAATGACCAGTTTGAAATAGACATGATTAAAGTGTTCCCTTATTATTATTTTTATATTTACATAATATTTTTATAATTATATATTTGTGTAATATTTATTATATATATATATTTAATTTACACGCACAGACTCACTGTATTTAAGAATCCTGAAGTTGTAGCATGCCAACGTTCATAACATGTGCTCTCCCAGAACCGCTCAGCCTGACCATCTCATTCATAGCACCCTCATGCTGTGAAGGCTTGACCCCTGGACTACCCAGAAGAAAAGGTAACTACTTATACATCCAGTTCTGTTGCCTCTGTTCTTTTTTGTGTTGGGTGTCCCATAGCTGGTGTATTAGGTTAGACCTATGCAGACTCTGACCTGCTGAACGAGGAGGCACAAGCCAGGTTATGCTGGCAGGTAGCTCTTTCAGCATCCAAGCTCACACTCAGGGAATTGTTGATGGAAGCCACGGTTTCCGTACACTCACACAAAAGGAGTCACAAGATTTATTACTTACAGATCCCTGAAATGGGGAGAACAGGGCCATGTCATTGACCCAGGGGAAGTCCAGTTCTCTGTCCCCCCCGTCACAAGCGAACAGGAAATAAGAAACCAGGGTAACAAGCAGGGGTCAGAGGACACCAGCTTAAGTGGTTACTTTAAAAGGTTCCCAAGAAAAGCAAAACAGGAACTTGGAGTGGGACTCCTAAACTTAGGCCTTTATCTGTATGTCCAGGCTCTGGTGTGATAGGGTTGTTAAGCTGTAAAATGCCTAGGTAGCAACTCAAAATTATTGTTTTCTCATCACACTCTTATGTCCCCCCCCCTTTTTGGTCTTTTTTTTAGAGCCACACTCGTAGCATATGGAAGTTCCCAGGCTAGGCATCGAATCTGAGCTGCATCTGCGACCTACACCACAGGTCACAGCAGCATCGGATCCTTAACCCACTGAGCAAGGCCAAGGATCAAACCCGCATTCTCAGGGATACTAGTCGGGTGAGCCATGATAGGAACTCTTTTATTTTTTTTGTCTTTTTATGTCCCATTGTATTATTTTTTTATTTTATTTTTTTATTTTTTGGTCTTTTTGCCTTTATGTAGAGTCGCACCCGCGGCATATGGAAGTTCCCAGGCTAGGGGTCTAACAGGAGCTGTAGCTGCCGGCCTTCACCACAGCCACAGCAACACGGGAACCGAGCCGCATCTGCAACCTTCACCACAGCTCACGGCAACGCCGGATCCTTAACCCACTGAGCAAGGCCAGGGATCGAACCCGCAACCTCATGGTTCTTAGTCGGATTCGTTAACCACTGAGCCACAAAGGGAACTCCTGTCCCATTTTAAAATGTTTATTGAACTTCATGCTCCAAGTTCTAGAATAGAGAGAGGAAATTCATGTTCAGTCTATATACCCCTCCCAGGCCAGTGAACCCTGTCTGGTTATGGGTATTGATTTATTTTTCTTTTTCGACTGTACCTGTGGCATATGGAAGTTCCCAGACCAGGGATCAAATCCGAGCCACAGCTGTAGTGTAGGTCCACCTATGCCACAGCTGTGGCAACACAGGATCCTTTAACTGTGCTGGGCCAGGGATTGAACCCACTTCACTGCAAAGACAACACCAGATTCTTTTTTTTTTTTTCTTTTTGCCTTTATCTAGAGCCGCACCCACGGCATATGGAAGTTCCCAGGCTAGGGGTCTAACAGGAGCTGTAGCTGCCGGCCTTCGCCACAGCCACAGCAACGTGGGATCTAAGCCGCGTCTGCAACCTACACCACAGCTCACGGCAACGCCGGATCCTTAACCCACTGAGCAAGGCCAGGGATCGAACACGCAACCTCATGGTTCCTAGTCGGATTCGTTAACCACTGAGCCACGAAGGGAACTCCATAACACCAGATTCTTAACCTGCTGCACCACAACAGGAGCTTCTAGTTAGGGATATTTACATTTTCCTCTAATCCCTGCTAAGTTAAACAAATAAAAACGCAAGTTGGAGTTGAGAAAGATAATTTTAATGTGCTTCCTATCAAAACGATGCTTGAGAATCATTGTCAGTACATTGTTGAGTGAGTGTTCAGGGCAGATTAGAGTCACATTGTATTCCTCTAGGTAAAGGACATTGAGGCTTGAGGCAAGGAGAGCGTAAGAGAAGTTTAGGCTTATTAAACATCTTTGTCAAAACAATAAAATAACATGAATTGAATCCAGCAGTCTATTAAATAATACATTATGGCCAAGTGGTGTTTATCTCAGGACCTCAAGGTTAATTTGCCATTAGGAAATTTATCAATTCACCAGATTAAAAAAGAAAGAATATGTAATTATATTAATGGAAGCAGAAAGAGAATTTGATGGCATTTAAAGCAGATACCCAGGAGCTCTCACTGTGACTCAGCAGGTTAAAAACCTGATTAGTATCCGTGAGGATGTGGGTTCAGTCCCTGGCCCTGCTCAGTGGGTTAAGGATCTGGCATTGTCACAAGCTGCAATGTAGGTCACAGATACAGCTCATATCCCATGTTGCTGTGGCAGTGGCATAGGCCAGCAGCTACAGTTCCAATTCAGTCCCTAGCCTGAGAACTTCCATATGCCCTGGCTGTGGCCCTAAAATAAATAAATAAATGAAACAGACATCCATGGAGTTCCCTTGTGGCTCAGCAGGTTAAGGATACAGCATTGTCACTGCAGCAACTTGGGTTGCAGCTGTGGTGTGGGTTCAGTCCCTGGCCTGGGAACTTCCACATGTTGCTGGTGCAGTCCAAAAAGAAAAATAAATAAATATTTTTTAAAAAGACATCCATGAAAAGAATATAAAAATCTTTTAACAAAATAGGAATAGAGGGGAATTTCTTTAGCCTGGTAAAGGATATGTACCAAAATCCTACAGTAAACATTAGTGGTAGAACTTTAGATGTAATCCCATAATCTCAGAGTAAAGAACATGATAAAGACCATTATCGCTGCACTTGACTGGCAATCCTAGCCTCATAAAACAGGGAGAGAGGAAAAAGAGGAAGGAAGGAAAGGGAGGGAGGGAGGAAAAAAGAAAAAGAAATGAGACATAGGAATTAAGAAAGAAAAGGAAAAAAAGGTGGAGAGGCGAAATGATTGCCTGCATAGAAAATCAAAGAGACTAAATGGACATGCTATTGAAATGTGGTTGAAATAGTGAATGCCATTCAAGAGAACATAAAAATATTGAGGAATAGAATTATTCTGAGAACTCAGAGAAAATGAAAGAAAGTAAAATATAAATCCAGACAAAATGGTATGATGAGAGGCCTGTAAGGAAGTATTTATAGACAAAAGATTTTTTCCATATATAAATCTCTGAACTTGTTGCCCTTTGTCAAAAGTTAAAGATGGAGTATTCCTTCCCTGCATCCCTGCCAGCAAGAGCTGTAATAGCTCGTTTTCATTTTTTGCCTATCTGGCAAGGTGGAATGCGATATTTCATTGTTACTTTAAATTGCATTTCCTGAACTAACTGAATTTAAAAGTACTTTTATAGCCTGCTGATGAGAATGTACATTGAAGCAAGCGCTTTGAAAGCAACTTGATAGCATCTAATAAAATTTAAAAGTATGCATGGTAAATTAGTCTGTGACCTATAGACAGTCACACATGTGCACAGGGAAACAGGTTCAAGGATATTCATTGGAGCATTATTTGTAAAAGCAAAAGATTGGAAACAGTCTAAATGCCCATCAAAGGGGAAATGAATAAATTAAATGCAATATATTATTACAAGTGGAACACTGAAAGTGGCTAAAAAGAAAGAACCTAATATATAATACATCGTTTAGTGAAAAGGGCAGGCCACAAGAATGATATCATGTGATACCATTTGTATTTAAACACATGAAACATACTACATGTGTATGTGTATAGATATAGATATATGGGCTAATGGGCTCATGATGACAGTGGAAAATGATTTTACATAATCTTATTTAAAATGACACCCTGGGGAAAAATTCAAGGAACCTCTGAAAAATGTCCCAAGCAATAAAAGGTCAAGAAAATCTGCCTCAGAGTTCATATTGTGGCTCAGCAGGTTAAGACCTCAGTGTTGTCTCTGTGAGGATGTGGGTTTGATCCCTGGCCTCACTCAGTGGGTTTAAGATCCAGCTTTGCCACAAATTGCCATTTAGGTCGCAGATGCGGCTCTGATCCAGTGTTGCTGTGGCTATGCTGTAGGCCACAGTTGTGGCTCTGACTTGACCCCTAGCCTGGGAACTTCCATATGCTGCAGGTGTGGACATCAAAAGAAAAAATAAAAAAGTTAAAGTAAATTAAAAAAAAAAAAGGAAGTCTGGAGTTCCCTTCATAGCTCAGTGTTAACAACTAGGATCCAGGAGGATGCGGGTTCGATCCCTGGCCTCACTCAATGGGTTAAGGATCTGGTGTTGCCATGAGCTGTGATGTAGGTCGCAGATGCAGCTCGGATCGCATGTTGCTGTGGCGGTGGTGTAGGCTGGCAACTGTGGCTCCAATTGGACCCCTAGCCTGTGAACTTCTGTATGCCACAGGTATGGCCCTTAAAAGCAAAAAAAGAAGGAAGGAAGGGGGGAGGGAAGGAAGAAAATCTGCCAATCAAAGTGGAATTAGGAGTTCCCATCGTGGCTCAGTAGTTAACGAATCTGGCTAAGAACCGTGAGGCTGCGGGTTCGATCCCTGGCCTTGCTCAGTGGGTTAAGGATCCAGCGTTGCCGTGAGCTGTGGTGTAGGTTGCAGACGCGGCTTGGATCTGGAATTGGGGCTCTGGCATAGGCCGGCAGCAACAGCTCCGAGTAGACCCCTAGCCTGGGAACCTCCACATGCCACAAGTGTGGCCCTAAAATGACAAAAATCCAAAAAAGAAAGAAAGAATCCAGAAAGATCCAGTTTCTCCCAGTAGTAACATCTTGCAAAACTAGAGTACTTTATCACAGCCAGAAAATTAAAATCCATGGAGTCAATACAGAGCATTTTTATCACCACAAGGATCTCTCATGTTGCCCTTTTATAGCCATACCCCCTTTCCTCTCACTCCCCTCCCCACCTTAACTCCTGGTAATCTCTAATCTGTTCTCTGTTTCTATATTACCATCTCTAGAATGTTATACAGCGTATGTCACCTTTTGTGATTGGCATTTTTCATTTAACATGATTCTCTGGAGATTCATCCAGGTTGCTGAATGTTACAATAGTTCTTTTTTTTTTTTTTTTTTTTTTTGTCTTTTTAGCCCCACACCCGCAGCATATGGAAGTTCCCAGGCTAGGGATCAGACTGAAGCTGCAGCTGCCAGTCTGTGCCACAGCCACAGCCCCGCCCGATCCAAGTGTCATCTGCGAGCTACACTACAGTGCAACGCCAGATCCTTGACCAACTGAGCATGGCCAAGAATTGAACCCAAATCCTCATGGATACTAATCAAGTTTGTTACCACCGAGTCACAATGTGAGCTCCACTGGTTCGTTTTTTAAACTGAGATATAACTGATATATAACATTACATTAGTTTTAGGTATACAAAATAATGATTTGATATTTGTATGTATTGCAAATAATTGCCACATAAGTCTGGTTAATATCTGTCACCATAAAAAAAAAAAAACTGAAAAAAAGAAAAAAAAATTAAAAATTTAAAAACCAAAAAAAAAAATCTGTCATTATCTGTCACCATAGTTACAAAATTTTTCTTTCTTTTTTTTTTGGCTTTTGTCATTTTAGGGCCGCACCTGTGGCATGTGGAGGTTCCCAGGCTAGGGACTTAATCAGAGCTGTTGCTGCCGGCCTACGCCAGAGCCACAGCAATGCCAGATCCGAGCTGCGTCTGCACCCTACACCACAGCTCATGGCAACGCCGGATTGTTAACCCACTGAGCAATGCCAGGGATCAAACCCGCAACCTCATGGTTCCTAGTCGGATTCATTTCTGCTGCGCCACGATGGGAACTCCAATTTTTCTTTCTTGTAATGAGAATTTTTAAGATCTACTCTCGGTAACTTTTAAATATTCAGTATAGCATTAGTAACTATAGTTGCCATGCTATACACTTATATCCCCATGACTTAATTTATTCTGTAGCTGGAAGTTTGTACCTTTTTGATCCCATTCCCCCCATTGCCCCCATACCCTCCACCCCTGCCTCTGGCAACTACCAGTTTGTTCCCTATGAGTTTGAGGATTTTTTTTTTTTTTTTAAGATTTCACGTATAAGTGAAGCTCCCATTGTGGCTCAGTGGTTAACGAACCTGACTAGAACCCATGAGGGCAAGGATTGGATCCCTGGCCTCACTCAGTGGGTTAAGGATCTGGCGTTGCCATGAGCTGTGGTATAGGTCGCAGAAGTGGTTCGGATCCCGTGTTGCTGTGGTATAGGTCGGCAACTACAGCTCCGATTTGACCCCTAGCCTGAGAACTTCCATATGCTGTGGATGCAGCCCTAAAAAAAGAAAAAAAGATTTCACATATAAGTTAGATTATATGGTGTTTGCCTTTCTCTGATTTATTTCACTTAGCATATGCCCTCAATGTCCATCCATACTGTTGCAAATGGCAAGCTTTCCTTCTTTTTATGGCTGAAAAATATTCTATCATGAGTGAGAGAGAGAGAGAGAGAGAGAGTGTGTGTGTGTGTGTGTGTGTGTGTATGTATCACATGTTCTTTATCCATTACCCATTGAGAGACACTTAGGTTGCTTCTACGTCTTGGCTGTTGTGAATAATGCTGCTGTGAACAGGGAGGGGCATATATCTTTTCAAGTTAGTTTTTTACTTTCTTTGGATAGATATCCAGAAGTAGAATTGCTGGACTGTCTGGTAGTTCTATTTTTAATTTTTTGAGGAGCCTCCTTGCTGTTTTCCACAGTGGCTGCGCTAATTTACGTTCCCATCAATAGTGCAGAAGGATTATCTTTTTTCCACATTCTTGCCAACACTTGTTATTTGTTGTCTTTTTGATAATAACCGTTCTAACAGATATGAGATGTTATCTCATTGTGGGTTTGATTTGCATTTCCCTGGTGATTAAAGATGCTTAGCATATTTTCATGTGCCTGCTGGCCATCTGTGTGTCTCTAGAAATATGTCTGTTCAGGAGTTCCTGTGGTGGCTCAACGGAAACAAATGTGAAAGTACCTCTGACAACATAGGTTCGATCCCTGGCCTCGCTTAGTGCATTAAGGATCCAGCATTGCCATGAGCTGTTGTGTAGGTCGCAGACATGGCTTGGACCTGCCATTGCTGTGGCTGTGGCATAGGCCGGCGGCTACAGCTCTGATTTGACCCCTGGCCTGGGAAGCTCCATATGCTGCGGGTACAGCCCTAAAAAGACAAAAGACAAAACAAAAGAAAGAAATATGTCTATTCAGATTCTTTGCCCATTTATTAATCAGATTGTTTGGGGTCTTTTTGCTGTTAAGTTGTATGAGCTCTTTATAAATTTTTGACATTAATCTCTTATCAGATAGATTATTTGCAAATATTTTCTCACACTAAGTAGGCTGCCCCTTTTCACTTTGTTGGTTGCCTTCACTGTGCAATAGTTCAGTTCTTTTTACTGCTATAAGCCACCATGGTGTGGATGTACCACAGTTTAATTGTCCACATCTTGCACAACATTTGGATTGTCTCTGACTAGTTTTTCTTCACAGTTTTTAATACAAATAAAACTGGTATAAACATTCCTGTACATGCTTTTGTGTGTACTGCTCTCATTTTTGCAACCAATCCTGAGGCTGTCCCAGGTATTTATGACTTTCCTCATTTTCTTCTCATTCCTTTGCCTTAATAATAGCTGACATTTATAGAGTGTTTACTACATGCCAGACCCTGCCCTAAGTACTTTATAAGTATTACTCAATTCTCAAAATAATCATTTGAAATATGAACTGTTATTATCCCCATTTTACAGGTGTGAAAACTGAGGTAGACACATGTACACAGGCAGCATGTGTTAGCACTCAGCTTTGAATCCAGCTACCAGAGCTCAGTTTCCAGGCCATTCTGTTCTACAGCCAGGACTTAAGGTGGTTGGGTTCTTTTCTTATGGAGTGCCCTAAAGCTTCACTTCTGGAAGATGAAGACCTGAACTCTCCATTTTCTTGCTTCTGCTGTCTTAGTCCTCTGTTAACTTTAACCATTTACATGGTGGTGTAAGATAACCCTGAGGTACCTCCGGGTTGCACCCAGCCTCCCTGACCGTGTTGTGTAATAGCAACCTTATTTTCTCTAAATCATCAGGATCAGTCATCCCAGCTAAAGTCTCATCTTCCTTTTCTGTCTGTTCAGTCAATGGTATAAAAAGCCTTTATTGTCCAGGCCACTCTTTCAGGTTCCAGTGCAGTGGGACTATTGGTTTCCTCTTTGTGGAAGCAGATCTCCTTGGGACACCAAACCTCGACATCAGCAGAGCCCAGAGTCATGGGACTACAAGCAAAAATGTTGTGAATGGGTTACTGTGTATAGTAGTAAAAGGCCCCACTCCCACCTCTATCTCTGTCCCTGGGGCCACCATGCATTCTGGCTGAGAAACTAATGGTACCATAGAATGGCTCCTGGCTCAGAGCATACCCTGCACTCCCCCTGTGGTCAGCACTCCATCCTTGGAGGGTGTTGCCATAACTGAACCTCTACAAGGCCAACTGCTTCGGAGGGATGGGGTACATGATAAGATCTGTGACTCCCATGGGCCTTCCTAGGGTAGGTAAGAGCTTGGACCCTGGAGCCAAACTAGGCCTCACCATTCATTGTACCTACCATGATTTTGAGCAATTTACTAAAACTTCTCTGACTCAGTTTCATCATCTGTAAAACGGCAGTAATAATAGGATGTAGGTTAATATGGTTGCTGTGAAGATTAGAAGAGGTGGGACTTGCAGAGCATGTTGCATGCTAAGCACTGTCAGCACTCTCACTGTACATTGAAAGCCTTGGTCAGGAGCCATGTTGTGCAGGCACCACGATAGGGTATGAGGCATCTAGGATGTCCACAAGCGGTGGTGGTGGCATATGCATAGGAGCAGGGAAAATAAATCCAAAGCTAAAAATATGTAATTGTCTTCTGCCCCTTCCTTGTTAGAGGAGAGCAAACATAAGCACCTTTCATCACGCAGGTGGGCTGGCTCGGTAGCTTTTGTGGGCCAAGTCAGCCTTCAGTAGTAGCCCCCACTAGATCTGACTTGGTAAGGGGCGGTCCATCCTGTGAAGGCCACATGCAGCCTGTGTCCTTGCCACCACAGCCATGTTATTCATGGAGCGTCTAGGGAGGAAACAATGACATCCGTAATGCTGGTTTGCCTCACCCATCTGATCACCATGAGCAGCCTCTGGGGAGAGGGCCTTATGATGTGGAGTGGCTGTACTAGACACAAAGATTCTTGTGTGCTGGGGCCCTCTTGTGAGGTCCATCCACAAAAAATCTTCCCAAAGCCCTTTCCCCAACCCTCTGATTTTGTTCCACCCAAGTTTGTCCACCCAGCCAAAGCCCTGGCCTTGCACTTGAGTCAGTATAGATCTTCAGATGATGTCTTCTCCCAACAGACGCAAGATGTATTCTACTTGAAATTTTACCCACTGGAGGATTTCTTTCTCCATTAGCTTCCAGGACCATCTCTCTTTAGAAAGGCTTTATCATTATTTTTAATAAAGAGGCATTTACTAATTATCTGCAATTTAAGAAAAGGACCGCTTTTTCTCTAGATTTAAAAGTGAATATCTTAATTATAAAATTCCATGTTAAAAAAACTTATCCTTTGGAATTAGGTCTCTGGTGGCTCAGTGGGTAAGGATCTGGAATTGGCATTGCTGTGGCTTGGGGCAGTCCCTGGCCTGGAAACTCCCGAATACCAGCGGGTGTGGACAAAAAAAACCCAAAACAAAACAAGAAACCTGAAACCACAGCTTTGTAAGTCAGCTGTACTCCAATGAAAATTCATAAACAAACAAACAAAGAACTTCTCTATTCATAAGTGTTGTAACATTTTTTTATTTTGGTAAAAAACTTATAACACTAAATTTACTGTCTTAATTTTTAAATGTGCATTTCAGTAGTGTTAAGCATATTCACATTGTTTTTTGTTTTTTTTTTCTTTTTAGGGCTGCACCCACACCATATGGAAGTTCCCAGTCTAAGGGTCGAATCAGAGCTATAGCTGCCAGCCTGTGCCAGATCCAAGCCGCATCTGCGACCTACACCACACCTCACAGCAATGCCAGATTCCCAACCTACTGAGCAAAGCCAGGGGTCAAACTCATATCCTTGTGGATACTAATTGGATTTTTTTTTTTTGTCTTTTTGCCTTTATGTAGAGCCGCACCCGCGGCATATGGAAGTTCCCAGGCTAGGGGTCTGACAGGGGCTGTAGCTGCCGGCCTTCGCCACAGCCACAGCAACATGGGATCCGAACCGCGTCTGCAACCTACACCACAGCTCATGGCAATGCCGGATCCTTAACCCACTGAGCAAGGCCAGGGATCGAACCCTCAACCTCATGGTTCTTAGTCGGATTCGTTAACCACTGAGCCACGAAGAGAACTCCAACTAATTGGAGTTCTTAATCCACTGAGCTACAATAGGAACTCCCAAGCATATTCACACTGTTGTGCAACAGACTGATAGAACTTTTTCTCAGAAGGGCTTTGTTACTGCAGGAACAGTTAACACTTGGTGCATGTAAGTACTATGTTACATATGTTACTTAATTTTCAAAGCAACCTATGAGGGTAGGTGTTTTTATTATCTCTCTTTTGGAGATGAGGAAACAGACATACGGAAAGGTTAAAACAGTTGCTGATCAGTAGTTAACGAATCCGACTAAGAACCATGAGGTTGCGGGTTCGATCCCTGGCCTTGCTCAGTGGGTTAAGGATCCAGTGTTGCCGTGAGCTGTGGTGTAAGTTGCAGACGCGGCTCGGATCCTGCGTTGCTGTGGCTGTGGTGAAGGCCGGTGGCTACAGCTCCTATTAGACCCCTAGCCTGGGAACCTCCACATGCTGCGGGTGCGGCCCTAGATAAAGCAAAAAGACAAAAAAAAAAACAAACAAAAAACAGTTGCGGAAATTCATATACCTAGGAACTGGTGGAACCAGAACTCAAATACAAACAGTCTGGTTCTAGAATTCTTGCTCTTAATCTTTTTTTTTTTTACTGTGTTTTTTTTTAAACCATTTATTTGAAGTGTAGTTAATTTACAATGTTGTGTTAGTTTCACGTGTACAACAAAGTGATTCAGTTATACATATGGATATGTATTCTTTTCCATTGTAGGTTATTACAATATATTGAATATAGGTCCTTGTGCTATACGGTAGGTGTCTGTTATTTATCTGTTTAGAATTCTTGATGTTAATCTCTTAATAATAGACCACCTCTGTCTGGTGATTTGCATGATGGAAAGCCAGCTACCTGTTATCTTAGCTGAAATGTAGTTGTTGTTATTTCTTTCTTTTTTTCCCCCAGTATCTTTCATGCACAACTTCTCCTGAAGCCACTGGAGTGGACTGAGAAGAGGGGCTATTTGGCAAGATAGGGCAAGCCAGAAGTTTGGACAGCCAGGTGTGCTGTGGCTTCTTTCTGCCTCCAGGATGTTATCAGGCTCCACCCAGCTCTATTTGAGGATGAAGAGCCTTGGGGCTTGTGAGACCCAGGCCCAATTGGGTGGATCAGATAATCTTCAGCTCATGGGGGTGCTTGGGTCACCAAGTCCCATGTTTGGTTTCTGTTGGGATCCAGAGGCTCATAAGAGGCTATTTATTAAGAGAAGAACTGTTATTTGCTCAAGTGGGCTGGGCCTTACCACCCCTTTGGACCACCCTGGGGACTCTCCTTCTGGGACTTGCTTGCTACAGCCTCAGGGATCACCCCAGTTTGTCAAGTACCTTTGGAGTCCCTGAGACATAAGGCCGCAGTGGCAGATGTGCTTGAACTGCAACCAGGAGCAGCCAGAGAACCTCTCCTCGTCTGAGAACCCATTTTCTATTTTTTTCTTTTTAGGGCTACGCCTGTGGCATGTGGAAGTTCCCAGGTTAGGGGTCAAATCAGCTACAGCCTCTGGCCTATGCCACAACAGTGCAGGGATATGAGCTGCATATACAACCAACCCCGCAGCTTGCAGCAATGCTGGATCCTTAACACACTGAACAAGGCCAGAGATCAAACCTGCATCCTCATGGTTACTAGTCAGGTTCTTAACCCACTGAGCCACAACAGGAGCTCCTGAGACCCCCATTCTCAAAGCACTGCTTCTGCCTCTCAAACTTCAACTGCTGCCCTGACACCACTGACATGGCACCCTAGGGGCTTCTCTAGCATTGCTACCTACTTACACACTTGCCTGCTCCTCATCAACCGAAGCCCACTCCCCCCTGTCTGTTTCTTTATGTCAGAGTCCTCCTTTGGCACACCTGGCTGTCCAAGACCAAATCACATGCTTGCTTCTAGATGCAAGGGGACCTGGGTCAGTCAGCATCTGGACTTTTGGTTCCTTTTCGTGGGTTCTGTCTCCCACCAGACTGTATGTGGAGTTCCCATTGTGGCTCAGCAGAAACCCACTAGTATCCATAAGGATGCGGATTCAATCCCTGGCCCTGCTTGGTAGGTTAAGGATCCGGCATTGCCATAAGCTGTGGTGTAGGTCACAGACTCAGCTTGGATCCTATGTTGCTGTGGTGTAGGTCACAGACTCAGCTTGGATCCTATGTTGCTGTGGCTGTGATGTAGCCTGGCAGCTGCAGCTGATTCGACCCCCTAGCCTGGGAACCTCCATATGCACCCCTGGTATAAATCCCATTGATTATGATGCACAATCCTTTTTTTTTTTTTTTTG
>PVHT020000034.1:2491367-2601888 GCA_004024745.2 Catagonus wagneri
GTAAGTCTATTTTGTCTGATATGAGTATTGCTACTCTGGCTTTCTTGATTCCCGTTTGCATGGAATATTTTCTTCCATCCTCTCACTTTCAATTTGTATGTGTCCCTAGAAGTGAAGTGGGTCTCTTGAAGACAGCATATATATGGATCTTGTTTTTGTATCCATTCAGCTAGTCTATGTCTTTTGGTTGGGGCATTCAGTCCATTAACATTTAAGGTAATTATTGATATATGTGTTCTTATTGCCATTTTATTAACTGTTTTGGATTTTTGTTGCTCTTCTTTCTTCCCTTATTCTCTTGTTGTCTCCTCTTGTGGTTTGATGACTATCTTTAATGTTGTGTTTGAGCTGATTTTTCTTATTTGTTTTTGTATCAATTGTAGATTTTTGGTTGGCAGTTACCCTGAAATTTTGATATACGGGTCTATATATAAACGAGATTGTTTTAAGTTGTTGGTTTCTTAATTGCAAGTGCCTCTCCAGTGTCCTGCATTTGTGTTCTTTTCTTGCGATTTCTAATTTTAGTAGCACAATTGTGCCTGGATGATTTCGTATCTTTACTGTATATATGCCTTTACTGGTGAGCCTTGTCATTTGTGGTGTTTTTGTTTCTGGTTGTGGCCTTTTCTTTTCTGCCTAGAGAAGTTCCTTTAGTATTTGTTGTAAAGCTGGTTTAGTGTTGCAGAAATCTCTTAGCTTTTGCTTATCTGTAAAGGTTTTGATCTCTCCTTCAAATCCGAATGAGAGCCTTGCTGGGTAAAGTAATTTTGGTTGTAAGTTTTTTCCTTTCATCACGTTAAGTATATCATGTCACTCCCTTCCGGCCTGCAGAGTTTCAGCTGAAAAATCTGCTGATAACTTTATTGGGGTTCCCTTGTATGTCATTTGTTTCTTTTCCCTAGCTGCTTTCAATATTTTCTCTTTGTCCTTAATTTTTGTTATTTTGATTAATATCTGTCTCGTGTTCTTCCTTGGGTTTATTTTATATGGTACTCGTTGTGCTTCCTGGATTTGAGTGAGCGATTCCTTTCCCATGTTAGGGAAGTTTTTGGCTGTTATCTCTTCGAATATTTTTTCTGTCCCCTTCTCTCTTTCTTATCCCAGAGTTCTCTGAGACTCTCCTCATTTTCTTTCAATCTTTTATCTCTTTTCTCTTCCGCATTAGTGATTTCCACTAATCTGTTCTCCACCTCGCTTATTCATTCTTCTGCTTCCTGTATTCTACTGTTGGCTGCTTCTAATGAATTTTTTATTTCAGTTATTGTATTTTGCATTTCCTCTTGCTTAATTTTTACATCTTGCATTTCTTCGCTCAGTGTTTCCTATATATTATCAATCTTTGCCTCCAGTTTATTTCCAATGTCTTGCGTCATCTTCAGCATCAACAGTCTAAAGTCTTTTTCTGGAAGGCTGATAATCTCCTAATCACTGAGTTGTTTGTCTGGGTTTTTTTCTTTCTCCCTAATCTGAGTTATAGTTTTCTGTCTTCATTTTTATAGGTTTTTGGTGTGGTGACCTTTTTGCAGACAATAGAGTTGTAGCCTCTCTTAGTTCTGGTGTTTGCTTCCCCTGTGGCTGCAGTTCGTATGGGGGGCTTGCTGTAGGCTTCCTAATGGAAGGAACTGGTGCCTGCTCACTGGTAGGTGGGCCTGATTCCTATCCCTGTGGTGGGTGGGGCTTTGTCTCTGGGTGAGATTGGAGGCTGGCTGTGTGCCTGAGGGATCTTTGGGCAGCCTGTTTACTGATGGGTAGTACTGTGATCCCACCTGAATTATTGTTTGGCCTGGGGCTTCTCAGCGCTGATGGGAGGGGCCAGATTTTCCCAAAAATGGCTACCTCCAGAGAAATGCAGACTGATGAATGTTCCCAAGAGTTTTGCCTCCAATGCCCTTCCCCCACAACAAGCCACAGTCACCCCTGTTTTCCCAGGAGATCCTCCAAGAATTGCAGGCGGGTTCAACCTGGATTCCTATGGAGACTTTGCTTTGCCCTGGGGCCCAGTGCACATGAAAGTCTGTGTGTGCCTTTCAAGAATGGGGTCTCCATTTGCCCCAGTCCTGTAGAACTCTTGCACACAAGCCCCACTGGCCTTCAATGCCAGATGCTCCCGGGGCTCTTTCTCCCTGTTCCAGATCCCCAGGTGTGGGGTTTTGACGTGGGGCTCAGAACTCTCAGTCCTGTAGGTGAGTCTCTGTAAGTTACTTTCCAGTCTGTGGGGCTTCCCACCTGGGAGGTATGGGGTTGCTTATATCGTGTAATCGCCCGTCCTACCTCTTGATGTGGTCTCCTCTTTGTCTTCTGGAGTAGAATATCTTTTTGAAAGTTTCCAGTCCATTTGGTTGAAGGTTGCTTGGCATTTGGTTGTAATTTTGTTGTTTTTATGAAAGAACTCCAGTCTTTCTATTCCGCCATCTTAATCCAATCTCCTACAATTCCTTTTCTATGAACATATAAATACACATATATGAAACTTAAATATGCATAATTTAAATTAGTTAGCTCAATATAAATTAAACAATTAATTAAAACTACATGGTTTAACTAATTTATATCTAGTTTTTATTTGTTTTGTTTTTTGTTTTTTAGGGCCACACCCACGGCATATGGAGGTTCCCAGTCTAGGGGTCAAAGCGGAGTTGTAGCTGCCAGCGTATACCACAGCTACAGCAATGCAGGATCCTAACTGTGTCTGTGACCTACACCACAATTCTCAGCAACGCTGGATCCTTGACCCACTGAGCAAAGCCAGGGATCGAACCCATATCCTCATGGATCCTAGTCGGATTTGTTAACCACTGAGCCACGAAAGGAACTCCTATATCTAGTTTTAATTAAATGGAATTATACTATTTTTTTGCTTTTTTTTCCTCGATGATGACCATACTTTGGATATCCTTCCATGTTGGTATTTACAAATCTTGTCATTATGACTACTTGATGTTCCACATTATTGATGTTCCATAATATTTTTAACCATTTCCCCTCTTGATTGTTTCCAACTTATTGCTGTTACAAACAGTCTTGCAGTGAACATCCTATTCATGTATATGTGTGCTTGTCTGTATTGTGTACTTGTCTTTCCATAGGGTGGATATCCATTTAAAATGTTGCTAGATGGAGTTCCTGTTGTGGCACAGCAGAAATGAATCTGACTAGGAACCATGAGGTTGCGGGTTCGATCCCTGGCCTCGCTCAGTGGGTTAAGGATCTGGCGTTGCTGTGAGCTGTTGTGTAGGTCGCAGACGCAGCTCGGATCTGGCATTACTGTGGCTATGGTGTCGGCCGGCAGCTGTAGCTCAGATTCGACCCCTAGCCTGGGAACATCCATATGCCTTGGGTGTCTCCCTAAAGAGACAAAAAAAAATAAAATGTTGTTAGATGTTGCTAAATTGCCTTCTTAAAATGTTCCACCATTTTCTACTTTTGCAAATAAAATGCAAGAAGACCTTTTCCCCACACTCCTTACAACCCTGAATATTATTATCCGTCTTTATTTTTGAAAATCATATTATTGTTTTAACAAGTGTTTCTCTACTTCCTAATGAGATTGGGTACCTCTTCTTGTGTTTATTAGCCATTTATCTTTCATTTTCATATTCTTGGCACATTTTTCTAGTGTGCTGGTATTTTTTTATTTTTTGTTTTTGTTTTACTGCACCCACAGCATGTGGAAGTTCCCAGGCCAGGGACTGAACCCACACCATAGCAGCGACCCAAGCCACTGCAGTGACACCACTGAATCCTTAACCCACTGTGCCACAAGAGAATTCCTGCACAGTCTTTTTCCAGTTGATTTGTTTGAGACTTTGGATATTGTGAAATCACTGTTTTTCAGTTTAAGACTTTTGAACTTTGGTTTCTGTGCAGGCCTTTGATTAGCTGAGACAGGAAATCTCGCAATATTCATTTCCCAAATACCATTACTAGCATTTCTGCCCAAGGCTATAACTCTGGGGAGGTCCTATTGGAAACAGAAGGTTAGAGAATCCAGGACATGCAGGAAGACTTCTTCCCAGGCCTCCCTCTAACTGGGGAGACTTGGAGGACAAGTCTCCCCAAACCTCAGGACTCCTGTCTTTCCTGCCTTCTTCCCAGGCAGCATCTTTGGGCTGAGATGAGAAAGCAGAAGCCCTGGGCTCCCCAGGGAAGGAGAGGATTTGTTCCTGCCCGTCCTGAACCATAGCAGAGAAACTGTGACTCAGGAATGACTCCAGGGACCAAAGGTCCTTCCATCGTCAAATAGAAGGGCTTTTATTTTCCTTTGCACATTTTATTTACAGCATCGTAACATTTCCAATGTGAAGGCTTGATTAGGGGTTTGATGGCTTAATTTGGGCCATTAACCAAAATTGATGCAATTCTTTCTTCCCAGGCTCTGAACCGAAAGGGTGCAAGCCAGGCGGGCCTCTGTAAATGCAGAGATGATTGCACTGAAGCCATTTTATGGCTCCTGTCTCAGCTTTTCCGGAGCCAGGCCTGGCACGGGAGGAAGGCAGCAGGGAGGGTGGGGGGAGGTGTGGTGACCAACTTTCACCTGTATCCCTATAACCGATGTTACCTTTTCTAGACAACTGCATGATTGGCTTTCAAACCCACCTCACCTTTTCTTCTTGTAGATTAGATATGTAACAAGACACATAACTTCTGTTTTAAGCAGACTCTTCGTTTAAACAGAAAATCAAGTCTTCAGTAAGTACAGGTTAAAGAGTTTAGATTATAAGGGATTGAAGAGATTTATTGAGAAAGTCAATAGAAGGTTATGGATGGGAATGGGAGTTCCCATTGTGCCTCAGCAGGTTAAGAACCCAGCTAGTATCCATGAGGATTTGGGTTTAATCACTGGCCTCGCCCAATGGGTTAAGGATCTGGCGTTCCGTGAGCTGTGGTGTGGGTCACAGATGCGGCTCAGATCCCATGTTGCTGTGGCTGTGGCGTAGGCTAGCAGCTATAGCTCTGATTGGACCCCTAGCCTGGGAACCTCCATATGCCATAGGTGCAGCCCTAAAAAGAAAAAAAGGTCTACAAATAACAGATGCTGGAGAGGGTGTGGAGAAAAGGCAGTCCTTCTACATTGTTAGTGGGAAAGTAAATTGGTGCAACCACTATGGAAAACAGTATGGAGGTTTCTCAGAAAACCAAAAATAGAATTACCATATGATCTAGCAATCCCTCTCCTGGGCATATATCTAGACAAAAAAAAATATATATGTATATATATTTTTTTCTTTTGTCGTTTCTTGGAGCTGTACCCATGGTATATGGAGGTTCCCAGGCTAGGGGTCTAATCAGAGCTATAGCTGCTGGCCTACACTAGAGCCACAGCAACGCAGAATCTGAGCTGCGTCTGCAACCTATATACCAGAGCTCACGGCAACGCCAGATCCTTAGCCCACTGAGCAAGACCAGGGATCAAACCTGACCTCATGGTTCCTAGTCAGATTTGTTTCCTCTGTGCCACGATGGGAACTCCTAGACAAAACTATTTTAAAAAAAATACACGCACCCGTCTGTTCATAGAGGCACTATTCACAATTGCCAAGACATGGAAACAACCTAAATGTCCACCAACAGATGAGTGAATTCAGAAGTGGTACATATATACAATGGAATACTACTCAGCCATAAAAAAGAACAAGATAGGAGTTCCCATTGTGGCTCAGCAGGTTAAGAACCTGACTGTCCGTAAGAATGTGTGTTCTATCCCTTCCCCAGGAATTTCTACATGCCCCATGGCACAGCCAGAACAAACAAACAAAAAAAAGCAAGCTAGAGGGAGGCTGGGAGATATAGTTGAAACAAGATGGGTTATGAGCTCATTTTTATTGAAGGTGGATGGTGTACCTGCGGGTTCATTATACCATTTGCTGTGTGTATTTATTGAAATTTTCCAGAGAGAGAGAAAGCAAGCTATTTCCCTCTTTCACTTTCTATTCTTCTCTAAGAGTTAATAAGATAACAATTGCTTTTTAAACCCTTTCTTTCCCCTCTCTAAGTGTCTCCCTTGCTCTTACAGTAGCCACTTCTCAGCCTGCCCACCTTGAGGATGCTTCTGACCACCTTGCTAAGGTACTAACAGCCTGACACCCCAGGGGTGACTCCTGCAACCCAGAGGTGAGAAGTGGTGAAGTCTTGAGCATCACAGGCCTGGAGGGAGGGTATTTCTGCCGAGTAGATTGAAGGTGAGGAGGAAGCCTTAGCAGAGGGCACTGTTGTTGTTTTCTTTCTTTCTCTTCTCTGAGCTTCGGCATTGCTCTGAGTGGTTGGTTCTGAATTCAGCAAGATTCAGAGATGGGGAGGTGCTGTGAGATGAGCTGAGCAGCTGGATGAATTAGGAAACTCTGTTTCCTTAATCGAGGTGAAGAAAGAAGCTACTTACCTCTCCAGGCTGAGCTGGCTGCTAGCGTGCAGTGCCCGGCCTGGCACCGGTCACACCTCGTGACAGGTTCTCAGTAAACGCCACTCTCTTCCTCTGAGGGCATGGAGTTGGTTTGTTAAATCAAGGGGAAATGAGCAGGACACAACTCAGAAACTCTGAGCTCGTCAAAACCTCAACCTGTCCGGCCAGTCGAGCTTCAGGCCGCCATAGGCTGCTGCCTCATGCGCTATCAGCATTTTGTATTTTAGTTTATGCTGTTGCTTTGCACACAAATCTACCTGTATATACCAAACAACCCTATGCAGTGTGCTCCCAATCACCCTCACATTACCTTCCTTCATAGCACTTTTGTGAAATGATCTTCTTTATTTATACTTTTACTTGATTATTGGCTGTCTTTCTTAGAATATCATCTCTATAATGGCAGAAACTTTGTCTCTTTTTTTGGCCCTGCCCGCTTCATGTGGAAGCTCCCGAGCGAGGGATCGATCCAAGCCATAGCAGTGACGATACCAGACCCTTAACCTACTGAGGCACCAGGGAACTCCCCAGAAATTTTGTCTTGTTCACCACTTTACTAAAACAGACATGCTCCAGAAATGTCTGGAGTGTGAGATTGAAAGAATGAATGAATAACCACGCACATGTGTGTCTTCCAAAGGAGAGGGCCGGCAGGTTGGTGGGACAGCTGCTGGGTAAAGGGCCCAGGGCCTGTCCTTCTCCCAGCACGGTCTCCCAGTGTCTCTGATCTACATTACACCAATCTTCCACCCTGCTTTTCTCTCTTTCTCTCTCGCTCTCTGTTGTTTTGTTTTGTTTTAATGCCTTTATTTGGTGTTTGGTTATAAAAGTAATACATGCTTGTTATCATTTTTAAATGTACAAGTATATAAAGAAAAAAATGGAAAATCACCTCCTTCCTTCCACTGCTTCTCTCCAAAAGTAAGCACGGCTGGCACTCAGATATATACCCTCCCAGTCTTTCTCGAAGCACAGGGGTCTCCATCACTGCCCCCACCTCCATCACCAGCACTCGCTGCTCCGGTCAGGAGGCATCTGCTTCTTGATTCTGTTCCCCTTTCAGAGGAAAAAAACTCTCTCTCCAGAGACTTCCAAGAAACAGAACACCACAGCTTTCCACATTCCTTCTGGTTCTTCTGCTCCCCACCCTCCCCCTCCTTAAGCCAAACCAAACCAAACAAAATACATAAAGGAAAAGGAGTGATTAGAGAAACTGTGAGTGCCAGAGTCAGGCAGATCTGGATGGAAATCCTGTTCCGTCATCTCTCAGTGGCCTTGGCCCTCTCAGAGCTTCAGTTTCTTCATCAGTGAGAGGACGATTCACCTACAAGATTGGGCTAATCAGGGTGCTGCAGGCACAAGCTAATGAGTGGGAGGTGGTTTCATGCGTTAACTTTTCTTTCTCCCTAATGTCACTCGCAGCGGCCTTTGATTGCTTCCCTGTCATTTTTGTTTTACTGGAAATGAAGAACAACCTTGGGGTGGTTCTCTTTTTTTTTTTTTTTTTTTTTTGCTTTTTAGGGCCGCATTTGTGGCATATGGAAGTTCCCAGGCTAGGAGCTGAATCAGAGCTATAGCTGCCAGCCTACGCCACAGCCTCAGCAACGCGGGATCCGAGCCACGTCTGCTACCTACACCACAGCTCACGGCAATGCTGGATCCTTAACCCAGTGAGCAAGGCCAGGGCTCAAACCCAAAACCTCATGGTTCCTAGTCGGATTCGTTTTGCTGTTCCACGACAGGAACTCCTTGGGGTGTTTTGTTTTTCTTAAACACATCAAGTTATTAGAGACTCTGACTTCATCATCTTATCTCCTCTCTCTTCTTTTTGCTGTTTTCAGTCCTTTTCCCCATTTCCCATTTCCCCATCAGTAGTCTCAGGACCTGTTTAAAGAGGTCCACAGAAATCGGGCTGAGGGTGGAAAAAAAAAAGGGGAAACAGCAGACAGAGCCCAGCACCATCTGGGTGCAGATACTATTCCAGGACCCTCTGTGGCCATAAAAATTCATTTCCTGTTTGTTGAGGCTGGAGCCAAAGCTCATCAGCGGTTACATAATCGCCTGGCTGTCCAGATATCAACCCGATAACCTATCTCCTCTAATAACTTACTGTGCTCCTTTGGGGCTTGAAACAACAGGATTGTGGGCCACAACCTCCCTGCTGGCCTTCCCAGGCACCCTATGCTTCAGACAGTGGTGGGGGGACCCAGTTCTAGATGGTCTCTTGCTAGGGAGGGGCAGATCAGGTGGGGGAGGGAGCCCCGATATTCCTGAGCAGCAACACTGGGGATGTTCAGGAGCCCCGTGCTAACTGGGTGCAGGTCTCCACCGTGGAAGCCCAAGCCCTGTTGGTGCCAAAAGAAACAAATACACCTTCTCAGTTATCAGCCTGAACCCTGGCCTTGAATAGCCTCCACCCGCAGCCCAGATTGAGACAGCTTTCCCTGACCACCTTGCAGGCTCTGGAGCGAGCATTCTGGGAAAGGCACAGGAAGTGGTTAGGGTGCCAAAGAGGAGCCGCAGAGGCCCGCCGGGTCGGAGCCGCGGGGCATGAAGGAACTCGCAGCTGGCAACAATCTCTGGAACAGCGAAATAATAGCTTTTTTGGAGTTAATGAACTGAAGAACTTTTTGGTAAGAGGGTGGGATGGCGTCTCTCTCTTTCAGATCTTGGATTTGCGCTGCCCCCAACCAACAAGTGGGAGAGTGGAGAGCAGGTAGGAAGTAGACAGACCTCAGGAGGAGGATGGATGGCCAGAGGGATGAGGTGGGGTGAATGGATGCAACCAGGAGGCAGGAAGCTGGCAAAGGCGAAAAAGCAGCTCTGGGGCCACCCCCTGTGGGGCACTTGCTCCCACGAGGCTCCTTTGATAGTTGCTTGGCTGACAGTACGCAGTGAGAATGGAGAAGTAGGAAAGAGCCAAGAAGAGCTGAGTAGCGCTGGGGACGAGAGCCTGAGGGAGGACCCCTGCCCAGGGTAGCCACAGGGTATCTTCCTTTGTGGGCAATGATCCCTCACCAGGGAACCAGGAGGGCAGACACCCATCACACCAAAGCCCGGTTTGACTCTCCTCCCCTCCACTCTGGTTTGTAAGCCTCGTGGCTCTTTTCTACTGGCAATCTCAAGCCCAAACTTTGTCTCTTTCACTATCCAATAAAAACTTGACCCCAGAGCTTTCATCCAAGGAGAAGAAAGTGGTTTTTGTAGACCAGAATCAGTAGTTTCTAAGAAGAGTGGGGCAGAGATTACCCCAGTCAGGTGGCCAACTTTGAGGAAAGAGGGGGCCCTCAGCTTGAAGATGGAGAACAAGTTGTGCAGGTGCCCTGTCCAGCTCACCAAGGCCTGGCTTCCCTGATTGAAGGCAGCCCTGGAGAGTTAAGGGATCAGGCCTCAACTCCCCCTCCGTTCTTCAGCAAGTAGTTGTCATTTGCCTCATGTCCTTGGGACACTATATTAGCGGGCTCAACAGCCCTGGCCGTCCTGGAGTCCTCTAGCTGGAGGACTGTTTCCTGGATAGATGGAGCCCCTGAGAGCTTTATGACCAGTCGTTTTCAGCTAGGGACAATGGCATCATGCTGGACTGTCCCTGGGCCCTGCTAAGCTGCCCTGGGGAGCTCTTGAGGCACCGGGCTGGGAGATGAGGGGGAGGCACTCCACTTTCACCTTCTGAGTTTTACGAGGGTAATAGAGGGTAGTAATGGGCACTGCCAACTTTCCCTCCACTTCAAAGCCCAAGAGGAATGAATGGGTCTGGGGAAGGTGGAACCTGGACACACAACCTGTCAGGGCAGCTGTGGCGGGAAGACACAGGTGAGCAGTCCTTGGGACGAGTGGAACTGTGCCTTTTGGAACAGGGATATCTGGCATATGAAGGCCATCTTAGGAGAGAGCTGACCCTGGCTATGGACGTAGGAGCAAATAGGCCCACAGCTGGGTGCCCCCAAATGCCAAGAGACAGGTCCAAGTACAGAGATGAGCATTTAGAGATCCAGAAACTTGGAGTTCCCTGGTGGCCTAGTAGTTAAGGACTCGGTGTTGTCATTGCTGTGTCACAGGTTTGATCCCTGGTCCCAGAAATTCCATGTGCTGTGGGCACAGCCAAAAAACAAATAAATAAGGAGTTCTGTTGTGACTCAGCGGTAACCAACCTGACTAGAATCCATGAGGATGAGGGTTTGATCCCTGGTCTAGGTTAGTGGTTTAAGGATCTGGTGTTGGTGTGAGCTGCAGTATAGGTCACAGACGCAGCTCAAATATGGCATTGCTTTGGCTGTGGCATAGGCTGGCAGCTACAGTTCCAATTCAACCCCTAGCCTGAGAACTTCCATATGCCTCGGGTGCGGCTCTAAAAAGACAAAAATAGGAGTGCCCATTGTGGCACAGTGGAAATGAGTCTGACTAGGATCTGTGAGGACACAGATTTGATCCCTGGCCTCACTCAGTGGGTTAAGGATCTGGCGTTGCCGTGAGCTGTGGTGTGGGTCGCAGATGGGGCTTGCATCTGGCGTTGCTGTAGCTGTGGTGTAGGCTGGGTGGCAGCTACAGCTCCAATTCGACCCCTAGCCTGGGGACCTCCATATGCCATTGATTTGGCCCTAAAAAGCAAAAAAAACAAGCAAAAAAAACCCCTAAATTAAATGAAAAGAAATAATAAAGTTGAAAAAGAAACCCAGGAACTAGTGCACCCACATGCTCACACACACACAAAGGCACAATATGCACAGGCATAAAAATTCCAGCAGGCACTCGTATACATACACAAGTGTTGATTTTTACATACCAGCACTCTCAACAGGCACATGGACACAGATATACTCCTGCAGGAACATGTGTAAAAATACATACAGGCAACATATGGGTATACAGCAGCAAGCACATGCCCAGACCCACTCTGCTGAAGAGAAGCATGCACAGGCACAGCACACATCTGCACACCCACTCACACTTGAACACACACAAACACAGCCAGTTACTCAAACACTAGTGGAGGCCATTTGAGACTGTCCTGGCGAGCTGCTCTTTGTCATTCACATGGAGCTGCGAGGGCCAGGCCCTCCCCCTGTCCCGCCCACTGCCAAGAGGTTGTATAAGTTCCCTTCCTCTGCCCCTTCCCCCGCACAGCCTGCCTCTGACACCTGCGCGGCTTTCAGGCTTTCCGTCTCTGCCCACTCCTGGCACAGCGCACCAGCAAGCACCATGGGTAAGGAGGGGGGCTTCTACCAATGTGCGTTGCCCACTGCTGTCCCCCCCACAGGAAGTGACAGAAAAGCTGGAAAGAGCCTGGGGAGGTTCTGCCCCACTGTGCCCACCCCACCCCTGCATTTCCACTTTAGCCAATATTTCTGGAAGTGTTTGGGAAGGCAGGGAGAAGGATTGCTGGCACGGGGGACCGTGGACTCCCACCCAGCTTCCCCGGCTGCAGCCTGGGGCCAGGGGGTCTTTCTACAGCTGAGAAAATAAGGCTGGGGATACTTAGGAGGAAAGCTATGTCTCTGTCACCGTAGGACACAGACAATCCTGATTTCAGCCCTGGGCCAACTTTTTCCTGCAGGTAATAGGGAACCCAGACCAACAGTGGCCAGGTCACGGACTAGCTACCTGCCCCAGCCATCACTCTGGGAGGGAAATCCGAGAGCCCCCAGTCTCTGGGGGCCTGTTTCGATGCCTCCTCTCTTCAGTTCCAAAGCCTCCTATTCCCCCACCCAAGGGCTCCTGGATGTCAGGCTGAGGAGGAGTTTGGGTCTGGTTGGAAGACCTGGGATCTTGCCCTTTTGGAACTGGCTCTTTCATGGGCTGGCCAAACACCCAGCAGCCAGCCTGGCCTTGGGAAAACCCAGTGTGCTTTCCCTGGGTTCATCTCACGCCCAGAGATATTCGGAGATCTTGCTTGAGATCCTGAAGACAGGAGAGATATTCTCCAGAAAGAGGACTGATGCTCAGTGGGGCCCGAGTGGCTCATGCGGCCTGACCCTGACTCTAAGAAGGGCTGTGGGGGACGGGGTGGTTAGGATCAGGAATGGCAGGGGGGTGCTGATGGGCCAGACCTCCTTCACGCACCCTCTTCATACCATCTCTCTCAGTCTCTGTTTGGCTTTGCAGTTTTTGTTTTCCTGTTTTTTCTTTTTACAGTTGCACTTGCGGCATATGGAAGTTCCGGGGCTAGGGGTTGAGCTGCAGCTGTGGCCACAGCCACAGCAACACCGGATCTGAGCCGCATCGGCGGACCTACACCAAAGCTCACAGCAACACCGGATCCTTAACCCACTGAGCAGGCCAGGGATCGAACCCACATCCTCACAGAAACAACCTCAGGTCCTTAACCCACTGAGCCACAATAGGAATTCCTGCTTTACGGTTTTCATATCTCTGTCTTGATGTCTTGGAGTTTTGGATCTCCGTCTGTTCTGTGTCTGGCCAGCTCCTTCCCTCCCCCTGGCCTCCTGTGCCAGGCCCTGACACAGCTTAGTTGCGTGGCGGAAAGTCTTAATTCCTTTGGGCTGGACCTCACACCGCCCCCGCCCCCCCCCCCCCCCCCCCCCCCCCCCCCCCCCCCCCCCCCCCCCCCCCCCCCCCCGCAGCTCGCTCTCTGGGCACCAAGCACTGGGATTTCTGGCACAGCCCTACCCATATTTATATAACACTTCTCATTTACAGAAGTGTTTCTGAAAACCTTGTCTTATCTGGCCTTCATAGCCACTTAGAGAAGAAGATAGGTTGTTATTACCCCCTTTTAGGCAAATGAAGAGAAAATGGAGAGAGTAGGTGTCAAAACTGGAACTCAAAGCTATGTTTCTGGACTCTGTAAAGTGCCATTGCTGCCTCTCAGCCTCCTAAGTCATGTGGCTGCGAATAGGGGGACTTGGCTCCCTGCTGAGGGCCTGAGCCCAGGCACCAGTGGAGGCTGGACTCTGGGTCAAGAGCAGCCTGGCCGTGGGAGCAGGCAGGGAGGCAGTGTCCAGTCCTGCGAACTCCACTCCAGGATTTCTTTCAGCCTACAGCTCCCTCTGTGTTTACTCTTCAGCCTTTCCTCTAGTTAGGACTCAGACCCTGAAGCTTAATGCCTGGTGGCAGCCTTCCTTCCCTGTGGCTGACTTTGGTTCCTGACTTTGGTCCTGTAGATCCACGTGGCTTCTCTTGCCAGACTTCAGGGGACCAGGTGGGCCACTTCCTACAGCTCTGGTGGGTGGGCCTCTGAGCGCTCCAGAGTTGGGCCAAACACCTTGCTTTACAGATAAAGGAAGTAGATGGGGTCCACCCAGGGCACACCCAGGACCCACCCAGGGGTAGAAACTGGTTTAAGGACATCCAGCCAGTATCAGGTCCTGCAGCTTTGAACTTCAGCCTCCTGTCCCTCACCAGACCCTTGGTTATGTCACCCGGGAACTGGCCAGCAGCCTGGGGTCAGGACCCAGAGGGGAGGGAAGCACAAAGTGTTCCAGGTCCTGGTTAAATACCTTTCAGTGAAAGGAGGTGAGGAGGCACCACCCTCACTCCCAAGGGCTGTTCCTCAAGAACAGCCAGGGTTTACTGGCGCCTACCAGGCACATACAAAGCTGCGTACTTGACTACAGCTTCTTGTTTACTTCTCGTAAAAGTCCGTTGTGTGCTATTCTTCTTATCCTCTCTTTACAGATGATGTAGAAACTGAGGCCAGGGAAGTTAGGTGATTTGCCCAAGCTCCCGAGGCTAATAAGTGACCAGCTGGAATTGGCACCCAAGTCGGCGTCAAAACCACTGCACCGCACGGCCTCCCCTGCACCCCCCCTCCTCCTGCTTGAGTGTCTGTACACCTTCAGGTCCTATCTCTGCAGCTCTTCCTGCCACACCCACCCACACACTCATCAGGGTTTTGAGGGTCTGGAGGGGACCTGGGACAGTGCCTCTGCCTTGGGCAGTGGCAGGAGCATGGGGTGGGGTTGCAGTACAAAAAAAAGGAGCCTTCACCCTCCAGAGCTTGGTCCCAACATGCCCCATTGTTTCCACAGCTTCCAAATGTGGGAAGTGTGGACCCGGCTACCCTACCCCTCTGGAGGCCATGAAAGGTAAGAGTGAGAACACTGGGATCCAGCTTCCCCCGGAGAGAAGCAGGCAAGCCAGTGCCTGCTACGATTCCACTGCTGGCACATCCTGCACCCCCACTGCCTGCTCTCTACCTTCCAGGACCCAGAGAGGAGATTGTCTACCTGCCCTGCATTTACCGAAACACAAATACCGAGGCACCAGATTATCTGGCCACTGTGGATGTTGACCCTAAGTCTCCCCAATATTGCCAGGTGAGGTGGGGCCTGGGCACCAGAGGACCCTGAGACCTCCTCCTCTAGCCCTGGCAATGCCCTTGCACAGCTCTATCCTTCTTTGCTCTCTCTCTGGGTATGGTCGTTCAGTTTGCTCATGTACAAGGGCACTCAGCCATGTGCAAGGTCAGTGCTGAAATCAGGTGTGCCATGCTGCCAAGCTGAAGTAGGTCCAGGGGGCCTCTTAGCCGAAAGCGCACAAAGGCATGGTCTGCGTGGGTACCACCCCCTGCCGCCTCTCCTGTCCTAGGTCATCCACCGGCTGCCCATGCCCAACCTGAAGGATGAGCTGCATCACACAGGATGGAACACCTGCAGCAGCTGCTTCGGGGACAGCACCAAGTCGCGCACCAAGCTGATACTGCCCTGCCTCATCTCCTCCCGAATTTATGTGGTGGATGTGGGCACTGAACCCCGTGCCCCGAAGCTGCACAAGGCACGTCCTCCACCCTAGCCAGCTCAGTCCCCTATGTGCCCACTGCCCCAAAGCAGCTGCCTCCAGCTCCTAGGCAGGGTCCGGGCTCAGCAGCAGGGAGCGGGGCTAGGCTTTGAAGGAGAGTTACCGGTGTGCTAGGGCATTACCACCCAGGGGCACTGGAGAGGAGGAAGGAGGCCCTTGTCTTTTACTCTGAACTGAAGAAGGAGCCATTTCCTCCCAAGCCAGTTAGGAGCCCAGGGCTTCTCTTAGGCAGGAGTCTCCAGTCCTTCCTTTCAATGCTTTGTTGAGGGCCCTTTTTGTGCCAGGCCCTCACTGCTGGCTGCTGGTAATACAAAGTTGGCACTGGCATTCTCCCAGCCCAGGAGGAGCTTATGGTCTCAAAGGGCTGAGAGTTCCCTCAAGACAGGCAGGGGGAGAGGAACCCGTGCTTTCTGGCAGTCCCTCTGACTCTCCCCTGCTGCTCTCCAGAAGTTATCAGACTGAATCTCTGCCAGATTCCTGCCAGGAAAATTGTGTCCGTGTTCTGAAGGAGAAGAGGACAGGATAGCAGATAGAAGTGTGGGAGTGGAGGAGTAAGGAGTGGGGACGCCTGGCCCTGTCAGATTCTGACGCCACTCCTCACCCCTCTCCAGGTCATTGAGTCCAAGGACATCTATGCCAAGTGTGACCTGGGCTATGTCCACACCAGCCACTGCCTGGCCAGTGGGGAGGTGATGCTCAGCACCCTGGGAGACCCCAAGGGCAACGGCAAAGGTACCTGCCGGCACTGTAGGCACATCTTTGAGGGAAGCAGATCCCAAACTGGAAGGGATGGAATGACCTTCCAGAGAGAACCAGAGGGTGGGGTCTCACCCAGTATTTAAACTGTAGTCAATAACTTCAGTTGTTTCAATTATTTTTATGAAGAGCCTTGAATGGCAAAGTCACTTATAATTTATAGTCAGAAATATCTGCCATGGGGCAAGCATTGGCATGGCCCCAGGAAACACACACATTTAATTTCAGCCTTCACGAATTCATGAGCAAATCTCAAAGTCCTGGGGATCCTTGACTGTCATAGCTGCTTTCCCCTTTTTGGTATGGTCAGAGCTTTCACATAAGATGTCTCCTGTGTGTAGACACAGCCTATGAACAAGGTGCTCCTGTGATCCCTGTTTTACAGATTAGGAAGCTGAGGGCACAAACTGATTAAGAAACTTACCCAAAGTCAACCAGCTTTTAAGTTGTAGAGCTGGAATTCAAACGCAGCAGTATGGCTCCAGAATCTAGATCCTGGTCATCCCACTGGGCTGCCTCTCTCCAAGCCTTACCTGTTTCACCAGAACTCGCAGTGCAAGGGCTCAGAGTGAAATATCAGGCACATTCAGCTAAGGATACTGCCTTAGACTCTATTTAAATTGCTCTTTTCAGGAGGTGGGATGCATAATATGCCTAGATTTAGTAACACTTAGGAGTAAATACCTGTTTTTGCGAAGAAGTGGCAAGGTGTTATACTCAGCTAGGGGAGAACATATTGGGTATTACTGCTGAATGACAAATATATTTGCTCTCTTAAAAAAATGTAGTGAGCAGAATGGAGCTTAGACTATGGCAGGAATCCTGCCCTGAAGGTGGGAGGCTGGAACTCTATAGTCACAGAAGGTCTTCAATCAAGGGAGGAAAAATTTACCCTGTGATTCGGGAAAGGGATGAAATTGATAGGAGGAAGGGGCGCCCCTCAGGTGTCCAGATTTAAGGAGCTCCTGAATTTAAGGAGCTGGCAAACCCTGGGGGAGGAGGGGCACCAGGCGACGGGCTTGGAGCCCCTCGGACAGGCCTGGGGGTGCCGGCTGGGTGCAGGTTGTGTCTCTACTACCTCTCCCTGCCACCCTGCTTCCTTCCCTGCTCAGGGGGGTTTGTGCTGCTGGATGGAGAAACCTTTGAGGTGAAGGGGACATGGGAGAAGCCTGGAAGTGCTGCACCCTTGGGCTATGACTTCTGGTACCAGCCTCGACACAATGTCATGATCAGCACCGAATGGGCAGCTCCCAATGTCCTTCGAGATGGCTTCAACCCTGCTGACGTACAGGCAGGTGAGATTCCCCCCCGACTCATAGGCTGGCAGGAGACTGGTCACACAAACCCCTGCTTTCTGCTCCAAACCCCAACTCCCCAGCCTGCTTCCTTCCCTGGTGTGGACCCCAGATTCTCAGGGTGATGGTACAGGATGGGCTGAGTGCTCTGACTTGCTCAAGCATCCCTCTGATCCCTTCAACCCATTTTCCAACCTTCCATCCTGGGCTGTGCCCCTGCCCATGCCCTCCTGCCCTGATCCCGATCCCATCTTCTGGTTCCAACCCCACGCCAGGGCTGTACGGGAGCTGCTTACATGTGTGGGACTGGCAGCGCCACGAGATGGTGCAGACCCTGCATCTACAGGACGGGCTCATCCCCCTGGAGGTCCGCTTCCTGCACAACCCAGCCGCTTCCCAGGGCTTCGTGGGCTGTGCCCTGAGCTCCAACATCCAGCGCTTCTACAAGAATGAGGTGCCATGTGCTCTGGCCCGCTTCTCTCATCAATCCTGTTATACTCTGCCACAGGAGCGCCCGTGGCCACGATGCCCCCTTCTCCCTTGGAGTGGCCCGTGCCCCCTCTGCCTGGTTCTACCAGCCCAGGCTTCCCGGGAATCAGAAACAAGGGCACTTGGAGTTCCCAATATGGTGCAGTGGGTTGATGATCCAGCTTGTCTCGGTGCTCTGTGGAGGCACTGGTTTGATCCCTTACAGCTCAGTAGGTTAAGAATCTGGCATTACTGTAGCTGTGGCTTAAGTCACAGCTCCGGCTCAGATTCACTCCCTGGCCTGGGAAATTCCGTATGCCGTAGGGATAGCCGATAGAGAAAAAAAAAAAAAAAAAAACAAGACCACTTGCCCTGCCTCTCTTCTCTTAGTAGGCTAATTTCTCCCTAAACCCTAACTGGCCATATTTACTCATTCATTCAAAAAATGTGGGGTTTTTTTTTGTCTTTTTGCATTATTCTAGGGCTGCACCTGTGGCATATGGAGGTTCCCAGGCTAGGGGTCTAACAGGAGCTGTAGCTGCCATTCTTTGCCACAGCCACAGCAACACCAGATCCGAGCCGCGTCTGCAGCCTACACCACAGCTCATGGCAACGCCGGATCCTTAACCCACTGAGCAAGGTCAGGGATCGAACCCACAACCTCATGGTTCCTAGTCGGATTCGTTAACCACTGAGCCATGACGGGAACTCTCATTCAAAAAATGTTGAGTGAGCTTCTACATTAGGCATTGTGCTAGGTGCTGGGAGATATGATCCCTGACTTAAGGGGTTTGCATGGGAGTGAGAGCCAAGTGGCCAGAGGTCCTGTCTCTACTGTCTCCTTGTGGTAAGTGCTGATCTGACTCCCACCCCTCAACTCTGACAACTCACCTCTCTACCTCCTACCCCAATGCAGGGAGGTACCTGGTCGGTAGAGAAGGTGATCCAGGTGCCCCCCAAGAAAGTGAAGGGCTGGATGCTGCCTGAAATGCCAAGTGAGTGCTCAGAGGAGTGTGGGAATCAGAAGGTTAAGTCCCAGCTTAGGGAGCAAGAGTCCTTAAAGCCTCTGAACCACCCCACCACCCCCAGGCCTCATCACTGACATCCTCCTGTCCCTGGACGACCGTTTCCTCTACTTCAGCAACTGGCTGCATGGGGACCTGCGACAGTACGACATCTCTGACCCACGGAGGCCCCGCCTCACAGGACAGGTGGGATCCCAGCCGGATCAGGAGGAAGTGGGGTGGGAGTAGAAGTTTGGACGTGAGGGAGAGGGTACGAGGCGGCTGGTGGATGATAAGGGAGGTGCAGGGAAGTCAAAGATGGGCGTAGAGGGCTGGTTCAGGTGGGACCGTGGGGATCCACGGTTAGACGTGGGGAACGGGAGGGAGTGAAGGGGTCCCGACTGGGCCAGCTGCTCCTCCTGCAAGGTCCTCACCCCTACCATTGTCCTGCTTTATGCTCTGTACCCCCCACTCAGCTTTTCCTCGGGGGCAGCATTGTTAAGGGAGGCCCCGTGCAAGTGCTGGAGGACCAGGAGCTAAAATCCCAGCCAGAGCCTCTGGTGGTCAAGGTGAGGATCGGGCTCCTCAGACACCCCCACCAGAAACGTCTAGGGGAGGGGGCTGGGCAGCATCTGAGCTGGCTCTCGGGATTTGGCTGGTGCCCGCGATCCCCTCCTAGGACCTGTCTGTAACGCTGGGGTCTGACCCCTGGTTTTCCCAAGGGGAAACGAGTGGCTGGAGGCCCTCAGATGATCCAGCTTAGCCTGGATGGGAAGCGTCTCTACGTCACCACGTCGCTGTACAGTGCCTGGGATAAGCAGTTTTACCCCGATCTCATCAGGTAAGAAATAGATAGCCGGGGCTCACCGCCCAGCCATCCGCTCCCAAAGGGTCTGGCTTTCAGAAGACTCCAGTCACCTCCCCGACCGCCCCTTACAGACGCTGCTCCTTTCTCAGAACCCCCCCGCCCCGACTCACCTAGTTCTTGGGGAAAGGGACAGCCCCCTCTGACCTCTTTCTTCTCCACTCCCTGTTTCCCCCAGGGAAGGCTCTGTGATGCTGCAGATCGATGTAGACACAGAGAAGGGAGGGCTGAAGTTGAACCCCAACTTCCTGGTGGACTTTGGGAAGGAACCCCTCGGCCCAGCTCTGGCCCATGAGGTTCGCTACCCTGGGGGTGACTGCAGCTCTGACATCTGGCTCTGAAGTCCACACACCCCCATCCCCCCTCCACATTCTGAGCCCTCCTTTCCGCGGGGGCCTGGTCTCACTCTGCTCTCCTGCCCCCCGACCCTTGGCAGCTTGTCTTACCAAAGCCAGACTCAGGCTATTGATACTATTGAGCTGTGTCTCCATTTACCCGCCACTGTTTTGAGCTGCTCACTGTGCTGTTTCTACATGAATTCTTGGAAATTATTCCACCAAGAAATAAACTGGTGAACCTCTTCTGAGATCACCTTGCCTTTGGGGGCACTGGGTGTGTGACTCCTCTTCTGCTGACCCTTTGTATCTGGCACAGAAAAGTCCTCAAGAGGATCCGAGCAGTGGGGTGGTTATGATGACAAGTTCATGACAGTGATTACAACAGGCTGCTAACGATGTCAAAATTTCACTTTAATGGCCAGACAGAACCTGAACATTTTGGAGAGCTGGCGGGGAGAGACTGTCAGTTGGTGTTCCTAAATTTTATTATTACTTTTTAAATTTGTGCTTTCTTTTAATAAACCTAAAATCTCACCCACCACCTCTGAGAGAATGTAATGTGCCCCCTACAGAGGAAATACCCTAGACCCTTGATGTCGAAGCAGTCCATTCCCACTGCTGGTGACAATATGGGAGAACACACCGTGCTGGGGAGGTTAGGTGTGTCACCTCCTACCTGGAAGACAGGAACATGACGGGGCAGGCAGGAGGGCTGGGAACATCAAGGTGAACCAAGCCAACAGACCAGGGCCTGGCACTCTTGTCTCCTCACCTGGAAGGTGTTTTAGAGCCTTGCCCAAATCAGAGATGTCTCAGAGTTCCTTGGTACCTCGGCAGGTTAGGAATGCAGTGTTGTCACTGCTATGGAGTGAGTTAGATCCTTGGCCTGGGAACATCTGTGTGTCGCGACCAAAAAAAAAAAAGAAGAAAGAGAGAGAGAAATACCTCCTTTCTCTGCCCTAGGTCTTTAGTCCTTTACAAGAATGAAAGTTTCAGGAACCTAAGAGACAGCAATCAAGCACTAATTTATTGACTCCTTTATCTCTACCCTAGACAGTACCAAGCAACGTGCAAGTATTACCCTACATTCACTTCAGTCTTCCACAAAAGTGCTTTTCTTGTTTTTCTTGCCACACCCACGACATCATGTGGAAGTTTCTGGTCTAGGGACTGAACCCATGCCATGGCAGTGACCCGAACTGCTTCAGTGACAATGCTGAGTCACTAAGTCCTGCTGTGCTAAGGCCTGCTGTGCCACAGGGGAACTCCAAAAACGTCTTTGTTCTAAGCAGTGGCGCAGTCTGGGACCCCTTAGGTGGCCAGACGCCCTCGGAATGCATCACACTCCCTTGCCCTTTGAGGTTTTTGAACGCGCTCCTTGAAATGTCCAGCTCCCTCACATCCTGGGTCCCTCTCACGCCTTACCTGCCACCCCGGCCAGGTTATCATATCCCTGGGAAAGCTTCTGCCCTGACGGCTCCAGGTCAAGGGCCTCCTACACGTAACCTCGGCATGGACACACGTCACATTATGTTGAAGGTCCCAGCAGCCGGCTTGGACATTAGCACCTCCTGTGCCTTCGTGAACTCACTAATGTAAAGGGTGACTGAGTTAGAGGGAGACTTGGGATTTACTTGGTCTCACCAGCATCTCTCCTAGGTTTCTACCCTGTCCTTTTCAATAACCAGACTTCTTCAGAAAGAACTTGCCTGAAGATAAGCACGTAGTTGACAGGGGAAACTCCTTTATAAGATTTCAGCTGGTAAGACAGGAGCGCTGGCGTAAGGAGCAGACAGTCCTGATGAGTCACTGCCCATCCTCCCCCCCCCCCCAAGGTGGTCAGGCCCTGGGGGTCCAGCCCTGTCGGGGTGGGTAGCCATCTACTTCCCCAACATGTGAGAGCCTGTGGGAGTCAGATTCCACATCCTCTTGGACTCCAGGACATCTACTGCTGCCCAAAAACTGACACCCCCAATCCCGAAGCCCCCCCAATCTTGACACAAAAATAAAAAAAATAAAACAAACCAACAAACCAATAACAACAATAATTTCGACTTAGTAAATTCAGAAGGAGTGCCAGTTTGTACTCTCTAATGATATTTGGATCTAGGCAATGATTATCAGTGGCTGTCAAAACCATTAAATGAAAGACTGGAATGGGGCTTCATAATGGATAGATCAGACAACAAAACCTGAACACACACTGATCAATCTGTACATCGCAAAAGAGTGCCTCCTAATGTGACACAATAGGAAGTACACAGCAACACCTATGAAGTATTCTTGCCAAATGAATGAGTCCAAAATAAATCTGATCAAGCCTGTAGAGCTCAGAGTTTGCAGGAAATACAGCAAACAGAAGCACAAGAATTTTGTGTGTGTGTGTGTGTGTGTGTGCGTTTTTGCTTTGCTTTTTAAGGCTACACCTGTGGTATACAGAAGTTCCCAGGCTAGGGGTCCAATGGGATCTACAGCTGCTGGCCTACACCACAGCCACAACAGCGCAGGATCCAAGCCATGTCTGCAACCTGTGCCACAGCTCACAGCAACACTGGATCCTTAACCCACTGAGGGAGGCCAGGGATCGAACCTCATCCTCGTGGGTACTAGTTGGATTCGTTTCTGCTGAGTCACTACAGGAACTCCCAGAAGCACAAGTTTCAAAAGCTTAAAAATACTATAAAGATGGAGTTCCCACTCTGGCACAATGGGATCGGTGGTGTCTTGGGAGCAATGGGACGCAGCCTCAATTCCCCAGCCTGACACTGTGGGTTAAGGATCTGGCGTTGCCACACCTGCGACTTAAGTCACAACTGTGGCTCAGATCTTATCCACGGCCCAGGAACTCCATATGCCAAAGGGAGGCCAAAAAGGAAAAAAAATACTATAAAGATGCAATCAGGGAGTTCCCGTCGTGGCTCAATGGTTAATGAATCTGACTAGGAACCATGACGTTGCTTGTTCGATCCCTGGCCTCGCTCAGTGGGTTAAGGATCCGGCGTTGCCATGAGCTGTGGTGTAGGTTGCAGACGCGGCTCGGATACCACATTGCTGTGGCTGTGGCATAAGCCGGAAGCTACAGCTCCAGTTAGACCCCTAGCCCGGGAACCTCCATATGCCTAGTGCGGCCCTAGAAAAGGCAAAAAAAAAAAAAAAAAAAAAGAACCAAAACCAAATGCAATGCTATGTGTGGACCTTGTTGATACTGATTTGAGGAGTTCCCTTCGTGGCTCAGTGGTTAACGAATCCGACTAAGAACCATGAGGTTGTGGGTTTGATCCCTGGCCTTGCTCAGTGGGTTAAGGATCCGGCGTTGCTGTGAACTGTGGTGTAGGTTGCAGACACGGCTCAGATCCCGCGTTGCTGTGGCTGTGGCGTAGGCCGGTGGCTAAAGCTGTTAGACCCCTAGCTTGGGAACCTCCATATGCCGCGGGTGCGGCTCTACATAAAAAAAAAAAAAAGGCCAAAAGATACTGATTTGAAAATATCAGAAAAAAATACTTTTTTTCTTAGAAAACTGGAGAAATTTGGATACTGAATAGATGTTCAGTGATAATAAGAAATTACATTTCAGGGATGATAATGGCATTGGGACTATGTTAAAAAGAGTCCTTGGAGTTTCCTGGTGGTGCAGAGGGATAAGGACCTGCCATTGTCACTGCTGTGGGTCAGGGTTTGATCCGTGGTGTGGGCGTGGCCAAGAAAAATCCTTATTTTTAGTCATACTGAAATATTTACATAAATGCTGAATTATTTACAGATAGAATAATAGGATGAATATTTGTGTTAAAATCTAGAGTGAACTAGAGAGTGGAGGAGATACATATAAACAAGATTGAGCAGATGCTGATAATAATTAAGGCAGGATGATGGCTATGTGCATGTGGAGGTTATATTCTTCCCTCCCCTTTCCTATATTTGAAATTAAAAAAAAAAAAAACCCTCTTCACCTGCCTCCTGATCCTGGTCTTATCTCACTAGTTCAGCCCCTACTTCACTGAAACAGACACTCCAAAAACAAGAGAGGCCCTCTTGCCAGAGATGCTCCAGACACTAGCAGTCTGTGATCCAGTCTTCCCCAATCCTTGCTGTACCCACCATGACAAGACCTCTCTCCGTTGTATCACAAAGATTGCATCCCATGGCCCAGGATTAGGCTGTACGAGCAAGAACAGCAAAGCTGAGCTTGCCATGTAAAGAGTCTGGTGCATCATCTAGGATCTCCTGCCAGCACCGTGGCCAGCTCCACAAGTTGGCCTATGAGACCATCTGGAAGGTTCTAGAGAGTTGGCTGAGTTCAGGGAACCCCCCACCCTCCTCCCAGAAAAGCTGTAGCGCCAGTCCACCATGCTGGAAGATGTGAGAGCACCGGAAAGGGTCCACCCCACTGTTGGTCCTTTAAGCATGATTAGCCCTCCCACACATCAGCAGTCTTTCTGCTACCTGACTACCTGACTTGGAGGGATATGTACAACATTTTATTAAGTAAAAAGAGTAAGTTGCAGATATGTATATAGTTTAATCCCCATTTGTAAGAAGAAATTCAACAAAACCTTCTATTTAGGTGGATGGACTTGTGTTTGTAAGGACACAGAAATGAGGGAGTTCCCTGTTGGTCTAGTGGTTAGGATTTGGAACTTTCACCACTGTGGCCTGGGTGCAATCCCTGGTCTGGGAAATGAGATTCCACATCAAGCCACTGCACAAAAGAAAAGGAACATGAAGATGGGTATGGGAGAATACTTACCAGAGCATGTTACCTTGGAGTGGTGAGGTTTTTTTTTTTTTTATGAAACTTGACAAGCTGTTTCTAGAACTAATCCAGATATGTAAATGCATTATGTTGCAGTTATCTATCGCTGTGTAACAAACCACCCCAAAACTTAGTGGCTTAATTAAGGCAATGGCAACATTATTCTTGCTCACAAATCTGTAATTTTGAAACGGCTCTATGGGAACAACTAGTTTCTGTTCAGTCTGTATCAATTAGAGCAGCTTAAAGCCAGAGGTTAGAATCATTTGATGATGTCATCAAATAAGTCTGATTGATGTTGTCTGTCACCTGGGACCTCAGCTAGGACTATGACCTACATGTGGCCTTCCCATGTGCTGCTTGGCTTCCTCACAACATGGTGGCTGGGTTGCAAAGGCATGTCCTGAGAAACAGCAAAGAGAAAACTGTACCATCTATTCTTTTTTTTTTTCTTTCTTTTGTTTTTAGGGCCCCACCTGCAGCATTTGGAAGTTCCCGAGCTAGGGGTTGAATCAGAGCTTCAGCTGCTGGCCTATACCACAGCCACATTAACATGGGATCCCAGCTGCATCAGCAAACTACACCCTATCTCTCGACAACATCAAATCCTTAACCCACTGATCGAAGCCAGGGATGGAACCCGCATCTTCATGGGTCCTAGTCGGGTTCGTTACTGCTGTGCCATGATGGAACTCCTGGGAGTTTCTTAAACACAAGAATGTAAACCATATGGAGTTCCTGTTGTGGCTCAGCAGGTTAAGAACCTGACCATATCCATGAGGATGTGAGTTCGATCCCTGGCCTTGCTAAGTGTGTTAAGGATCTGGCACTGTCATGAGCTGTGGTGTAGGTCAAAGATGTGGCTTGGATCCCACGTTGCTGTTGCTGTGGCACAGGCCAGCAGCTACAGCTCCAATTCAACCCCTAGCTTGGAAACTTCTATATGCCATGGGTGCAGCCCTAAAATATAAAAAAAAAAAAAAAGAAAGGGTGGAACTCCCTCTTAGTATTAGTGGGTAATATATGATAGTGCTTAAGAGCAAATTCTGAATCCAGACAGCTCAGTTCAGGTCCTGGCTCCATCACTTACTATGTAACATTGGGCAAAGTATTAATCTCTCAATGCCTCAGTCTCATCTGATAGAGCTGCTGTGAGATTAAAAATGTAATATATGTTAAGGCCCTTAAAACAATCCCCAGCACAGATTAAGCTCTATATAAACATTTGTTGTTACTATGATGATGCTTAGCAGACAATTTTTATTGTTACTTCTCAGGACAAGGACCGTCACACCTCATTCAGCTTTTTTTTGGCTGCCCCTCAGCACAGGCAGTTCCCAGGCCAGTGATCAGATCCAAGTGACCTATGCTGCAATTGCTGCAAGGCTGGATCCTTAACCCACTGTGCTGGGCAGGGGAGCAAACCTGAATCCCATTGCTCCAGAGACACTGCTGCTGATCTCCTTGTGCCACAGCAGGAACTCCTTCATTCAGCTTTGTATCATCCCCAGCTCTCAGCACAACACCTGGCACCAATGAATAATTAGTTGTCTTTTTCCCATCTCTCTCCTCTCCTGCCTGCCCACCCAACCTTGCCTTTTTGCAGTGCTGTCAAAGTAATCTTCCTCCCTCCCTATGCTACTTTTTCTCCCGTTGCTAAAAGCTTCTGATTATTCCCTGCCACCCGCAAATGCCAAAACCAGCATGGTTACCCCAAATTCTTTTCCCAAAGTGCTATATATTCCCTTTAATACCAAATAGTGCAGTATCTTTCCATCAGTCTATACCCATATTTGTATATGAGCATCTTCAAATCTATACATATGCAATCTTGGGCAGTGTTTGAGAGAGTGGGCTCTGAAGGCAGACTGTCTGACTTCGGATCCTGATTCCAGCACTTACTATCCTGTAACTTCGGACAGGTAAGACCCTTCACTTCTCCAAATCTGTTTCCTTGTCTGTCAAATGGAGGCAATACTAGTTCCTACTTCAAAATGAGGCCTTTATTTTTTATTTTAATTTTTTTGCCTTTTAGGACCGCCACACGACATATGGAAGTTTCCAGGCTGGGGGGTGAATTGGAACTACAGCTGTCAGTCCTTAACCCACTGAGTGAGGCCAGGGATCAAACCCACATCCTCATGGATACTAACTAGTCTGATTCCTTTCCTCTGCACCACAACTGGAACTCCCAAAATGAGTTATTTAATATTTGTATGGTGTCTGGCACACAGTAACCATCAAATACATTTAGCTGTTACAAGAAAACCTTTCCAGTGTATCCTCATTCCCCCAACTCTGCTATCAATCCCCTGGGTTCCCTGCAAGATGCTGGTAGTAGGGAAATGGAGGCTCCAATGGGCTATGGTAATGAGATCAAGCAACACCGCCAGCCTCTTTATAAGAGCACAGTGATGATGAGACTGGAGTCAGGACTACAAATATAGTTTTGTGTGTAACATAGCTGCTGTGCAAAACAAAATACTGTACATCCATTGTGTGGCTAACCTGGAGTCCCCATGATCTCTGATCTTAGATGTACCTCATGGTCTGTACCTGTGTTTTTCATGCCAGAGAGTTCCTTGCATTTATCTGACTCTTGGTCTTAAAAAGCCTTAACTAAGAGGGTTAAGAACTCATGACCTTGGAGTTCCCGTCGTGGCTCAGTGGTTAACAAATACGGCTAGGAACCATGAGGTTGCGGGTTCGATCCCTGGCCTTGCTCGGTGGGTTAAGGGTCCGGCGTTGCCGTGAGCTGTGAGGTTGCAGATGTGGCTCGAATCCCGTGTTGCTGTGGCTGTGGCGAAGGCCGGTGACTACAGCTCCTGTTAGACCCCTAGCCTGGGAACCTCCATATGTCGCGGGTGCGGCCCTAGATAAGGCAAAAAGACAAAAAAAAAAAAAAAAATGACCTTACAGTGTTCTCTGAGGAGAAAAAGTTCAGTTCCTCTGGGCATCCAGCACCCCCTGGGGGAATCCGTCAAAATTCCAGTGTTCACTGAGTGCAGAACTGTGGGGCGGGGTTGTAAAGGTATTAACAACTCTTTGGAAGAAAATGAAGTACACATGGGAAACAGGAACACTAAGGGCACTTTAGTTTAATATGATACAACTGATGAGGTTTAGCGGCCTCCATCAAAGAGTAATGTGAGCCTGTGTTTGTAGGTTGTGTCTGTTTGCGTTGTTGGATGGTGGAGGCTGGGGGGAACGGTTCAACTCGTTTTTCATCAGAAGTGGGTAATGTGAGTTCATATCGAACTTCCACCATTACTACCTATAATTTTCTAGTTATGTTATCATCCATTGAGTCTTTTCTTCCAGTAGTTCCGAAAGCAAAACTGAAAAACGGCACGAGAAATGAAAGCTCCAAAAGAAGCCGTGCGCCAGGTCTTTCGTCCTGCGGTCCCTTTAAGAGAAGAACCTCTTGGGACCGTCAGTCCCAACCGACCCCAGTTTTAACCGAAACCTAACCCGGACTTCCCCCTCTTGACTCAAATAAGACCAACTTTGGATTTTCCCTCCCCTATTGACCAATCGGATTCTGTTACCAGGCAGACTTTAGCTGCCGCCGGTACGAGCCCGGCGCCTACTGTCTCCGGGTGGCAGCAACGACCAATCATAGAGCAGGCAGTCCGAGTATCTAGGCAGATCGAGGCTGTTCCAGCCATTCAGAAAAAAGAAAATAAAGCAACGCACGAGCCCGCTGGGCCAGGACCGTGGGGCTGGGCTGGAGTGAAGGTGGCTACGAGGTAGTTTCTCTTTCTCCCTAACCTTTAATGTTGCTTGTGTTGGAAGGCGACTGTTGAAAGGTAGGGAAGGGGCAATGTGAGTTGGGAGGAGAGCAGAAAAATATTTTGGCTGTATTTTCAACGGCTTCTTCACCCGTGTGCACGTGCCCGGAATCTGGGACCCCATTCTCCCTACCGGGTTCAGACGCCCAGCCCAGGAGTTCCGCAACCCCGAACCCTACCCCCCCTCACTTTGCAGTAACGCCGAATTGAATAGAGGGGGAAGGGAGGGAGGTGGGGGCGCGCACCAGGATGGGCTGTTGAGGGAGGTGACGTAGGGGCCTGCGACGTGGGGAGGGGGAGCTGCGGGGGAAGCCGTGGCAAGATTAAGTAATGAGAACTTGGGCCCAGTTTTTTCCTAGCCTGGAAGGGCGGAATGTGTTCGTATCCTTTCTAACCTCCCAGGCCAATTCAGTGATGAGGAGTATATTAGGGAATTAAAGAACTTTGTCTTGTGGTGGTTGTTTTTGAGGGGGAAGGATGGCAGTAGGGGGTCAGAGGCAGAAATGACAATTTCTAACGTGATTCCTAATCCGTCTATCTCTTCCTTGACCGTTTTCCACTTTTAGCAGACTGCAGAAAGGTGGGGCAGATAGAATGGAAATGGCAAAGATCCCTTTGGGTATATATGGGTCTGAAGAAGTAGTGGAATAATTTCTAATTTTTGGAGAAGGCAAGTGGTGGGGGAAAAAAAAACCTGGGAACATTCTGAGGCTTTCTTTCTGTTTTTCTGTCTTTCTGGGTAGAGAGGAGAGGAGTGGTCCTGGGGCCTCCATGAGGGGAAGGGAAGTTAAATCTCATGTCCTGTCTTCTCTCAATTCTAGCCCTCATGCCGGGATGGCAGAAGATGAACCTGATGCTAAAAGCCCAAAGACAGGGGGAAGGGCCCCCTCAGGTAGTGCTGAGGCAGGGGAACCTACCACCCTTCTTCAGAGGCTCCGAGGTACCATTTCGTAAGTACTCACCACCACCTCCAGACCTCATCCAGACCTGGGTATCCACCCCTGTAGCGCATCACTTTCTCTGTTGATGACCTGCCTCTCCCCAAACAAGTGTATCCAATCAGGGGAATTCTTCATCATGGTAGCAGTTCTTGAGCACTTGCTAGTTTTTTCAGCCCTCTTCCTCTCCCTGGCAGTCAGACCCAGCGATGGGGAAAAATCTTGTGTATGACCTCCAGCTTTCTTTTCTTCTCCACAGCAAGGCCGTGCAGAACAAAGTAGAGGGAATCCTGGTGAGTATTTTGGGGAAGACGGCAATAGAGAGATGTAGTTGATGGAGAATGACGGAAAGTTCTCTGTGAGGGAGGTATGTTGTCTGCCCTATCAGAAGTAATTGGCTCTGCAACTTGCCATCACTTTCACCTTGAGCATCTCTGTGACCTCTTGTGTAAAAGCCCCATAGAAATGAAAGCCGAGCTGACCCCCTTCACTGTCCCTCTCTCCCTAGTGGCCCATAAGGGCTCCTCAGGCACAGTGAGCACCCAGCCTCAAAGCATTTCTAAGGTCCTTTTTCCATCTGACAGTTACTGAGTCAGCTAGACCTTTCGGTAAGGGTCAGAGTGTCCTACCTTGCGTCCTTCTTGGCCTTATTATTTCTTCTGCCTCTGTTCCTCCCTACCTCAGCAAGATGTACAGAAATTCTCAGACAACGACAAGCTGTATCTCTACCTTCAGCTCCCCTCAGGGCCCAGTACTGGCGACAAAAGGTAGGTTTGGCGCTAGAGTCTTGGATCTCAGAGGTTCTGACTCTTAAAGAAAGGCTCCCTGAAAAGAGTCAGGTGAATAAGAATACTCATAACAGCTGTCCTTTTTTTTTTTTTGGTTGGCTTTTGTCTTTATAGGGCTGCACCCGTGGCATATGGAAGTTCCCAGGCTAGGGGTAGAATCGGAGCTCTAGCCGCCAACCTACGCCACAGCCACAGCAACGCCGGATCCGAGCTGCATCTGTGACCTACACCACAGCTCACGGCAATCCCAGATCCTTAACCCACTGAGTGAGGCCAAGGATCGAACCCTCAACCTCATGGTTCCCAGTTGGATTCGTTTCCGCTACGCCATGACGGGAACTCCTATAACAGCTGTCCTTAATCAAAAAGAAAAGTCCCTATCCTGGCTTGGTTTACTAGGGGAAGGTGGGTTCTAGATGAACTGATTGAGTCCAACCCTCCTGAAGCAATAGTCTGGATAGAACCAGGGCAACGTTTAGGATGTTAGTAATACTTGTCTCTTTTACTTCTCTTGCAGCTCAGAGCCAGGTACACTCAGCAATGAGGAGTACATGCATGCTTATAGGTGGATCCGCAACCACCTAGAAGAGCATACGGACACCTGTCTGCCGAAACAAAGTGTTTATGATGCCTATCGGTGGGTGGATGGGGGGCATAGGACCACCCTCTCACCCCGGGAGACCTCCTTGCCTTGACAGAGCCTGACTTCTTAAAGTGTTTCCCAGCCTCGATCCCCAGGGACCCTCTGAACCCATCCATGACCTCTTTGTCTGAGTATCTTCCCGCTCTGCGCCCCCTCCCCCACTCAGGAAGTACTGTGAAAGCCTTGCCTGTTGCCGCCCACTCAGCACAGCCAACTTTGGCAAAATCATCAGAGAGATCTTCCCTGACATCAAGGCCCGAAGGCTTGGTGGCCGGGGCCAGTCCAAGTATCCTTGATTGGAGAGGTTGGGCTAAAGGACCTGGGGACGAAAACAGGATGTGAAGAGCGGGGAGTGGAAACAGCCCAGCTTTCCTAAGGGGCTGGGATATCCCCACGTGTTGGTGGCTCCTTAACTTTTGGCAGATATTGCTACAGTGGCATACGACGGAAGACCTTGGTGTCTATGCCACCCTTGCCCGGACTTGACCTAAAGGGCTCTGAGAGTGTAAGTAACAAACAACCCTCTGACTGAACTTCTCTCCCAGTCGGAGGACTTTGGGACGTGTTTTGAAGGCTGACACAGCCTAGGTCAATCGTGAGTGTGTAAGATAATGCCCTTCTGCCTACCCTACGGCTGAGGCGGAGGAGGAAGAGAATTCGTGGGTTTCTGGGATGGGATGATAGAGGCTACTCCTATCCCTGATCTGTCTTACTTATGGTCAACGTAGGTATCTGAGAGGGGCAGAGGGTCCTTCAGAGTGTGATTGGTTGTCTCCTTCCCCTCAACCCCCTGCAGCCAGAAATGGGCCCAGAAGTAACCCCAGCACCTCGGGATGAACTGGTCGAAGCAGCTTGTGCCCTGACCTGTGACTGGGCAGAGCGAATCCTGAAACGGTCCTTCAGTTCCATTGTTGAGGTCGCCCGCTTCCTGCTACAGCAGCATCTTATCTCTGCCCGATCTGCACACGCCCATGTGCTCAAGGCCATGGGGCTTGCTGGTGGGTGGACCCCCTCTTATGTCCTAAGTGTCCTCAGCCATTTTCAGCCTCAGAGTCCCTCCCACGTACTAGGAGAGAGACACCTTGGATTTGCCTTCTGTTATTCCTAGAGACCCTTCTAGAACATGTCTTAGACCACCTTCCTTCCTCTGCCTCCACCAGTCAGTCAGAGTTGCCTCACTCCTCCATTCTCTTTCCTCTTCACCTGGTTACCTTTTCTGGCACTTCTATAGAAGAGGATGAGCATGCCCCTCGGGAGCGGTCATCTAAATCCAAGAATGGTGTAGAGAACCTAGAAGGTGGAGTCCATAAGAGACCAGAGAGACAGGCCCAGGTAAGGAACCTGGGCTTGACCTTGCTCCCCTGGGCTAGGAATTTAGTATACTCTTCCCCCAGTGGGTCCAGTACTTTTTCACCTGCTGTTCCCACATTTCCTCCATTGTCCAGTCTTCTTACTTACTGTGCTCCTCTCTTTGCTCTTTAGCCTCCTAAGGAGCTGGAATCCCGGACTGGGGCTGGCCCCCCAGCACGTGGAGAGCGGAAGAAGAGTGTAGTAGAGACCCCCGTGCCAGCAGCCAGTAACCCTCAGGTTAATGCCCTAGTGGCCCGGTTGCCTCTGCTCCTCCCCCGGGCCCCTCGCTCACCTATTCCACCAATCCGAGTCTCTCCATCCATTCTGGCCCCTAAGCTTTCTTCGGGCGCTCTGAAAATGGCTACGCTGCCTCTTCCCAGTAGGGGTGGTGGACCCCAAGCAGCTGTGCCCATCTTTAACATGATCCTACCAACTGTTCCTGCTTTGCCTGGACCTGGACCTGGACCCGGACCCGGATCCGGGCCTGGGCCTGGTCAAGCTCCACCTGTGGGGCTTGCTCAGCCGAGGGGCACCAAGAACCGGGAAGTGAGCATAGGGGGTGACCCAGGACCCCATGACAAGGGTGTCAAGAGGACAGCTGAAGTACCTGTGAGTGAGGCCAGTGGGCAGGACCCACCAGCCAAAGCAACAAAGCAGAATATAGAGGATACAGGAAGTGACGCCAAAAGAAAACGGGGGCGCCCTCGAAAAAAATCAGGTGGAAGTAGGGAAAGGAACACTACTCCTGACAAGTCAGCAGATGCCGTGGACTCTGCCCAGCCCTCAAGGTTACCACGGGAGACGTGGGCCTCTGGAGGGGAAAGCATCTCAGCTGGAGGGTCAGAGAGGCCAAGGCCAGGGGGAGAAGCTGAGAAGGGGATGCTTGCCCAAGGTCAGGAGGGTGGTGCTGTTTCCAGAGGAGGAAGGAGCCCCAGTTCCCGGCATGCCAAAGAAGCAGAAGATAAAATTCTTCCTGTTGCCCCGAAAGTGAGTGTCATCAAGGGCAGTAGAAGCCAGAAGGAGGCTCTTCATTTGGTTAAGGGAGGGGTAGACACTGCAGCACAGGGTAATAAAGACTTAAAGGGACACATGCTTCAAAGCTCCTCACCCCATGAGCGAAAAGACCCCAAAGCTACACCCCCGTGATAGATATGTGACAAAGAAGAGCATTTATATGCATATGTTAACTCTACTGGTCTACCTGGTAGGCCCTTCTCTGCACTAGCTTCTCACCTGGCTCTTCATTCTCTTCTGCATAGACAACTGAGGCACCTTGTCTTACACAGTGCCTGGTTCTAGCCTCTTACCTTTGCAGCTCAATACCCTTGGTTTCAGAGTCACTAATAAACCTGTAGTGACCACCTTTCCTGGATCCCCATGCTAACCTGTGGGAATATAGAGACGGAATATGATAAACATATAGATGAGGAATCTTTCTGTTTTAAGTCATAGAAAACCTAACTCCAACCGACTTAAAGATTTTTTGGCTCGTGGAACTGGAAAGTCCAGAGGTAGTGCTGGCTCCAGGTAAAACCAATTTAGTGGATCAGTATGTCTCTAAATACCTGACTATTTTCCCCCACTGCTCTACCTTCTGTAGGATCATCTTAAGCCTGGGGCTCCTCGTGGCTGCCAGCGCTCCTAGAATTACATGTTTCCTCATTTACATCCAGCCAGAAAAAGAGGGCATCTTTGTGCCAGGAGTCCTAGCAAAAGCCCTAAGATTCACTCTGGTCAGGCCAGCCTGGGTCACATGCCCACATCTAACTAATCACTGTGGCCAGGAGGTTGGTAAAGGCTAATCTGCTTATTTATTGTACACCATGGACTGCACCTTTCGAAAGGAGGGCAGGATCAGCCTCCTTAGACTCACATAGATCCTTAGATGGAAACTGGGAGTGGGCAGCTCCTGGGAGGCAGCCGACACCTGGCCACTGCAATGAAGTACGTACACGTGGTTTTAGCTTGCCAGGCTGGGATCAGTTGTACCTGCTGCCTTTTTCCCTCGTGATTTTGGGTTTTTTCTTATTGCAGCAGGAGTCTCTTACCTTCTGTTTTCGTCTCAGAAGGAATGAGAGGAAGGCCATTCTCCTTTAGGGACTAGCTCTTTAGTCTCATTTAGATGACAGTCTCCCCCCCACCCCCGTTTCTTTTAACCTACATCTTAGAGATGGATATTCTTCTTTTTCCTGTTTCTGAATTTTAGTTTTCTCATTCCAGCTTGCTTATCCCTCACACCCTACTGCCTCTGACCAAGTAAACCGAAAAGATTTACTCCCTAGTTATTAAATTCATTCTGTATCCACCAGGTGTCAGTCTCTTGTCATACACGTGTCAAGACTTAAGCCAGGATTGTGGGGTTTAGGCTATGTGTTTGGCAGGATATCTCTGCATATCAGGGAGCACCAGCAGAAGGAATCCAGCCCCTCCAGGTATAAATTAGAGAAAAGCAGTAAACCAGCCAATATTTATTGAGGACCTACTTCGTCTTCTGCGTAGGGTAGCTTCTATCAGGGAGTCTCGCCTTTCTTTCAGGGAGCCTTCATATGTTCATTTGTTTCCACCATTGCAGATTTTTAAAAATTATACTATGTAATGTTTGATATCTCTAAGGATATATTTAACATGAATAAATTATGAAGCATAATAATTAAATGACTCATCACCCAATTTGTACATTAAAACATTAGAAATATCATTGAATTTCTTGTGTTCTTCCCCGTCCTATCCGCCTGCCTCTTCCTAGAGGTAAGCAGTGTCCTTAATTTTGTGTTTATCAAATATATATATATATATATTTGAAATATATATATATATATTCCCATATAAGTATATATCCTTTAATAATGTATTGTTCAGTTTTGATTTTTGGCTTTACAAAATTTTATTCTCTAATAGTCTCCTGTAGTTTGCTTGTTTTTTCATTTCACATTATTTCTAAGACTCATCCACGTTGTTGTAGATACCTATGGTTTGTTCATTTTCATCTGTATAATATTTCAGGTGCATAAGCCACAATTTATTTATCCATCCACCAATCAGTGGACATTTGAATTGTTCCCAGTTGTTTTTTTTTTTTTTTGCTGCTGTTACAGATAAACCTGCTGGGAACATGCTTGCATATTTTAGTGGCTTTGTTTTTAGTAAGATTTCTAAGAAGCTTTCTGAGGTCGTTCCTTTGGTCTGTAGACCCTCTAAGTTGGGATTATTCCCTCTTGTCTCTTTCTATAAAAGAGTTTACATCAGATTGAAATAAACCGTCCCTTAAGTTTGGTGAAACTTACCTGGTAAGCCACTGGAACCTAGCATTTCTTTGTGGGAAAATTTAATTCAGTTTCTTAATAGTTATAGGCCATTTGGGCTTTCTGTTTCTTAGTCAATTTGGGTACAGTGTTCTAAAATTTTGAGCATTTGACATTATTTTTTAAAAATGAAATTTCTTCAATTTCCTTTTTTTGCCTTTGCTCTGTGGGTAGTTGTGTCTGCCTTTTCATTTCTACTCTTTACTTGTGCCTTTTCTTTTTCCCTCTTGACCATCTATACCAGAAATTTATTTTACTCATCTCTCTTAAGATGCTGCTTTGAGTTTTGTTGATCCTCTCCCTTATATACTTCTTTTCCATTTAAAATAATTATGCGTCTTATCTATAGTTTTTCCTTCTGCTTTCTTTTTGTTGTTGTTGTTGTTTTAGGACCACACCCGCAACATATGGAGGTTCCCAGGCTAGGGATCTAATCAGAGCTACAGCTGCCAGCCACGGCAACGCCAGATTTTTAACCCACTGAGTGAAACCAGGGATCGAACCCACAACCTCATGGTTCCTAGTCAGATTTGTTTCCATTGTGCTTTCTTTAGTTTTAATTTTATGTTCTTTTACAACATCTTCATTTTAACCTAATTAATTTTCAAGCTATCTTTTTTTTTTCTATTGTAAGTTTCTAAGGACCCACCTCCCTGGATTCTCCAAACTTTTCTGTTTAAAGTATTTAAGTTGTTACTTAGTTCTAAGACTATTTAAATTATCTTTATGAACTTTTTGATTCATGAATTGTTTAGGAAAGTTTTATAAATTTCCAAATGCCTGGACATTTAAAAATTTACCCTTTTGATATTGATTTTCAGCTTAATCATTTGTGCTTAGTAAATGTGGTCTCTATGATATGCTTTGAAATTGTTGGGATTCTTTTTTGTTTTTGTTTGTTTCTGCCACTCATGCAGCATGTGGAAGGTCACAGGCCAGGGACTGAACCCATGACACAGCAGGAGCCCAAGCCACTGTAGTGACAACACTGGATCCTGCTGCACCATAGGAGAACTCCTGGGATTGTTATTTTATATTCTGTAACTTAACTTGGATGTCTAAATCTATTTTGTTGTTTTCTGCTGACTCCTGCCCGTGTCATGCTTGTTTCCTTGTATATTTTGTATTTTTGGATCTTGAGTTCTTATTTTGTTGAACTTAATCTAAGAGAATCCAGAGGGCCCAAATTGGGGGTACTTTTCCCCGGAGACGGTTTGCATTTGCTTTTGCCAGGAAACAAAGGGTGTTCCTGATCTGGGACTGTGTTAGCCGCTTCAAGAGTCCCAGTTTAGTTTAGGAGTCCCAGGTTTTTTCCTGGTCTCTGACCAGGCTCAAGGTTTAGCCTCTGTTCACAATACTTACATTGGCATTTGTCCCTACGGCAAGCCTGCTTCTACTACATGTTACTCATCCTTCATAAGGCTGATGTTATAATGTTATGACTCATCCTTCATAAGCTCAACGTTATTTTTCTTTTCTTTAGTGATGTCTTCTACTTTTTGATGAGCCCAGCGATGTGGTAAATATGTTTCCTGCCATTTATCCAGGATCTAGTTATTTTCTAGTGGAAGAGCCCTTCCTCTTGTCCATGCTCCCAGAAGTAGGAGTCCAGTACTGTGGTTTTGACATTTCCCTTCTTGTTTTTTAAGAGTGAGGCACTTGTTAGAAGCTAGTTAACCTAGGCACTGTCTCCCCAGTCAATAATGATCACACAACAGTGTGAGTAATATTAGCAGTAAGCACAACGAGTTGTGGGAACCCAGACAGGGATCAAAAATGACCTCCTGGTAGAGATAAGTAGGACAAGTCTAACTCAAAGCAAGGACAGAACAGAAGACATATGGTAAAACCAGCTAACTCATGATACTCATTCTGCTGCAAAAGAGCTGTAAATTCAAAAAGACTGAGTAATTTGGGAATGCTTCATAGAAAAGGTAGACTTGAGTTAAGCCTTTAAGGTAAGTAGAGCTTACATAGGTGAAAAAGAGAAGTGCATTCCAGGAAAAGCAGGGTTTGGGATGTGGGTGTGCATAAGTCATGGAAGTACAACCCAGTAAAAAGACCCATCAGAAGGGATGTGTGTAAACAATAGAAATAAACTGGAAGAACACACAACCGTTAGTTATCCATTGATCGAATGAATGAATGAAAGGTATGAAGTTTGCTTTAGAGATTGAAGGAACTGAAGTCAAAAGGAACTAGCCAGACAGCTGTTACTATTATCCATGTGGGAGGTGAGGGACTGGATCAGGCTGCTGACACATGAGAGGTGATAGGCACATTAAAAAATAAACCACTGATGATAGAATAGATAGAAGCATCCAAGGAAATACTGCCCTCACCATGATTGGATTTGGAGACGTGTCCACTTTGGGAGACCTGGCCACTGGATGATTTTGAAATTTACATGAATGATATGGGATTTTTAAGTAGCTTATTTAAAGAAAAGATGTCACCCTATTTTAAAAACCTAATACGAAACAAGTTATTCTGCAGTTCAGACAATCTTTAGCTTATTAGGGCTAACCAAGGTTAGCCTAAACTTTGGTAGGGCTAAACCAAGGCTTTGAGGACTGCCTATTGCTTCTTCTCTTCATGCCTTACTCTCTCCCCAGTACCCCCACTTCCACTGTTGTCTTTTTTCATTTTAGCCCTATCATAAATTAATGATAATTTATAATTTACTAAAATTTGAAATAATCTTTTGTGGTTAAACCAAGACAAACTCTGTGTGTCTAGTCTATGGCCTCAAATAAATGAATTTATTGGGGAGTTCCCTTCGTGGCTCAGTGGTTAACTAATCCGACTAAGAACCATGAGGTTGTGGGTTCGATCCCTGGCCTTGCTCAGTGGGTTAAGGATCCGGCGTTGCTGTGGCTGTGGCGAAGGCCGGCAGCTATGGCTCCTGTTAGACCCCTAGCCTGGGAACCTCCATATGCCGTGGATGTGGCTCTAGATAAAGACAAAAAAAAAAAAATTTATTATTTTTGTGGGCAACAATTGGTTTTCTTAAAAAAAAAAAAAGCGTGTACCACATTGACTCACATGCTAAATGGGGGAATTGATGTCATTTTATATTTGTCTAAGTGTTTTGTTTCATGGTTCATCAGTAGGCATATTCCTTCTTTGACTAGGGTCATCCTGCTAGCTCTATCTAATGAGATAAAGTTAATCATTATATATATGTATATATGTATGTACACACATATATATGTGATGCAGTAGTTCATTTTTTTGTCTTTGTCTTTTCAGGAACTCCCCTATAATGCAGTATTTCTTAAGAAATGTCATGAAGAGGCATTTATTTACTGGAAAGAGAATGAATTTGTTTCAAATCTTAACTTTACCACTTTCCATATGACTTTGAACACGGTACAGTTTTTTCAAACTGGGTTAAAAAATAGATTTCAACTCATTCGTAGGTTGTGAAAATGATTTATCAGGCTATAAAACGGTGTTTTTAAAAAGTGAGGTAAAACAGAAAATGTCAGCATGCATTGCATAGTAAGGATAATGTTTGTTTTGTTTTTTTGTTTTTTTTTGGTCTTTTCCCCTTTTCTAGGTTCCCAGCTAGGGGTCTAATTGGAGCTGTAGCTGCCGGCCTACGCCACAGCCACAGCAACACGGATCCGAGCCACATCTGCAACATACACCACAGCTCACGGCAATGACGGATCCAGTAAGGATAATGTTTTATGAAACTTATTTCAGTGAAGACATGTCTATGTCTTCTTCAGTGGCCATGATTATAAAAATCTATTTTTTTTATAAAATCTATTATTGTGAGTTGAAGTAAAACAATTTCAAAAAATAATGACTTAGTCCTGCTGTATAGCATGGGTAACTATATCCAATCACTTGTGCTAGAACATGATAGAAGATAATATGAGAAATAGAATGTATATATGTATAACTGGGTCACTTTGCTGTACGGCAGAAATTGACAGAATGTTGTAAATCAACTATAATAAAATTTTTTTTAAAAATACCATTACACCAAGAAGTTACATTAGCAGTTCCCTTCGTGGCTCAGTTGTTAATGAACCTGACTAGGATCCATGAGGATGTGGGTTCCATCCCTGGTATCTCTCAGTGGGTTAAGGATCTAGCGTTGCCATAAGCTGTGATGTAGGTCTCAGACATAGCTTGGATCCTGCGTTGATGTGGCTGTGGCGTAGGCTGATGTCTACAGCTCTGGTTTAGCCCCTAGCCTGGGAACTTCCATATACCGTGGGTGTGGCCCTAAAAAGCAAAAACACAAAAATACAACTGGAGCTGTATTATGACCTGGGTCCTCTAATTTTACCAACGGTTTTGTTTTTTTTAATTAAAGTGTGGTTGATTTACAGTGTGTCAATTTCTGCTGTACAGCAAAGTGACTCAATTATATATATAACTGGGTTTTATATACACATGTATACATATGTTTATATATATGTATACATTCTGGGTTATACACACACACACACACACACACACACACACACATATATGTATATATATGTATACATTCTTTTTTTTTCTTTTTTGCTGCACCCACGGCATATGGAAGTTCCTGGGCCAGGAACCGAACCCACAGCTCAGCAGCAATCCAAGCCACTGCAGAGACAATGTTCTTTCCTTAACCTACTACACCATAGCAGAAACTCCTATACATTCTTTTTTTATATTCTTTTCCATCATGGTCTGTCCCAGGAGACTGGATACAGTTCTTAGTGTGTAGTTTTACCAACTGTTGATGAAAACCCACCTTCTTTCCCCAATTTTGGTGACATTTAAATAAATGACATTACTTGACCCTGGTGATACTTTCCTGCCTTCACACCCCATGGTGCCACATGCATATGTCTTTCCCACCAAAGTAAGAGGCATCACATGCATACTGGACAGCATGTGTTCCTATAGGGTCATGAGTCATCCAAGTAAATCATCTATACCTGTAGTGGCTCCCTGGGACCTAAGATAGCGGTAAGGGGTATTTTTCCTATCACAAGAGAATCTAAAATATAGTTTGTGTGGTGAGGAATTTTAGAGAATATTATAAATGTTATGGTTTTAAATTGTGAGAAAGAAATAGAACAGGATTCAGTTTTATAATTTGACAAGTAAGGAGACTAAGGAGAAAAGCAAAGCAAATAGGAAGGGGGAGAAAAAATAATTTAGTTAAAATATGTATTCACAAATATTTTTATTTCATGAATTTATGAAAAATAATTATTTTTGCAAAACAACGACAATAAAAATCAGACAATTGGCGATGCTCTGCATTTTTGGAAATCTCTTTAATGCCTGACCGGATTCTCATATCTGCTTTTGTATTTGATCTGTTGCTAGATCAACAAATATAAACATTTTTTCCTGTGGTAGAAACTAAGGATATAGCTAGGATACAAATCCTTTCCTGCCCTGAGGAGCTCAGATTAGGGGGGGTTGGAGACCCAGAAACAGGGGGGACCAAAGAAAACTCCAAAAGAAAGACAAAAGTCATAAAGAGACGCAAATTTACGAGAGCCCTGAGAATTATAAATACAGAAAACATGAAACAAAATTACTTAAGAATATTGTGGGAGTTCCCTTGTGGGTCAGCTGGTTGAGAACCTGCTATCAGTGGCTGTGGCGTAGGCTGTCGGGCTACAGCCCCAATTCGACCCCTAGCCTGGGAACCTCCATATGCTGCCAGTGCGGCCCCAAAAGACAAAAAGGCCAGAAATAAAAATAAAAAAGGATCTGCTTTCACTCCTGCAGCTTGAGTACGATGCTGTGACTTGGGCTCAATCCCTGGCCCAGGAATTTCCACATGCCTCGTGTGTGGACAAAAAAAAAAAAATTCTGTGTATGTGTGCATATGGGGTAGGGGGTCTCACTTGGTTAGGGACTTATAACTGCAATAACTACAAAAAGTTCCTACTTAAAAGTTTGAACGGAGATGTTCCTGGAATTTTGTGGGGTTTTTGTTACTGGAAAATAAAAAATTTCCTACTATGAAAAATAAGATGGTCACACCTGTTTTTATTTTTATTTTTGCCTTTTAGGGCCGCACGCACGGTATATGGAGGTTCCAAGGCTAGGGGGCGAATTGGAGCTACACCCCTGCCCTACACCACAGTTCACAGCAACGCTGGATCCAGACGCATTGAGTACAGCTGCATTCTCACGGATACTAGTCCAATTTGTATCCACTGTGCCATGATGGGAACTACTTTTTTGAGTGTTTCAGAAGGCTCCTCTTATAGTTTTTGGGATTCCTATCCTTTGAGGGGATGGGTGTGTGACATTTTAAACTCTAGACTGAAGTAGGGTCATCACCTCTCCATGCTTGCCTGGCAGCTGACTGGGAACTGGCCAAGGCTGCTGGGGCTGACAGATGGACTGGTGATTCCCCACTCTGGACCAGTGGTGACAAATTTAAACTATCTCTGGCACTCTTGGCCTCTTTCTCTGCTCATCTTTCATTACTCCTGCCTTAACTTAGCTTATCAGTATCTCATAATATCTTTGAGAAGCCTTCCATTCATTCATCATCTACTGAGTGGCCTTCTATGTTAATTAACCACGTTCTTTCAGCGATCAGATACCCCATTTATTCTACTTTTGTACATACTGCACGTTCTACATAGGTATTTTCAAGCTATTACTTTCTGTTCTGCCTTCCAAACATTGAAACAGTGACCCTCTTTCCTCTTATCTATCATCTATGTTATTGTCCCCAAAATAGTTATATGTATAGTAGTACTATTTGTACTTTCCTTTAATCCTCACAAAACCCTGTAAAGTGTTAATATTCCTGGATCCACTCCGCAGACATAGGAATGGAGATTCTCAGAGGTTAAAAAATCGTTCCAAATCAAACAGCCTTTAAGTGGCAGAGAAGGTGGTATCCAGGATCTGGGCTCAGATAACTAGGCTCAATGTACAATATTAAGTAAGACCCTATGAGGATACCTATGGGATAGAGGTTCTGACGGCAAAGGCTCTCGCTTAATAAGCTGACGAACACAAAATTAACACCAGAAGTTCATTAGCGGGTCGCATTTTTGCTTATTTGTCTAGTTTTATACGGTTTGGTTTTAAAAGGAGTTTTCACCTTCCAAGCTTTTGTCACTTCACTCACCTCTCCCAACCTGGCCATGTCCAGCCCCTTCCTGGATGGATCGAGATCCGCAGGCTGGAGACCAAAGGCTGCCCAGGCAGGTGGGGACCTCGAGGACAGAACCTTGGCTTCGAGTCGCGCCGCTAACGGCGGAAGATTGACGCGGTTGGACCGCGCCATTTCTCAAATGATGAGCGTAATCTTGACGTCGTCCTTAAAGATGCGTAGGAAAAGGATAGTGAGGGTGACTATATTCCCCGCCTGCCCTTTTTCTTTCTGCTATCCAGCTGGACCCCACAGCGTCCATCCCCCGACCTGACTTACTAAGGGAGTCGTGTGGAATTGTGGAGGGGGAAAAGGCACTGATTGCAATTACAGTAACTCCGTTGCTAACTCGAATGGGCTCATTTACATATAATTTGCATGTCCCTGTGCTTACTGAAGCATGCTTACAGAAGCCTGTACTTCTCTAAGACCGTATTCACGCACGCCGACCCTCCTCCTGCTCTCTGCTCTAGGCCGGGAGCTTCTATCCCTTATCCAGCAAATTTTACTACCCTTTCGGCTTCCTTAGCCTCGCAGAAGCTGCATCTTAGGCCCGCCTCCCAAAGACTGGCCCCTCCCCTCACCCGTAAGCTCCTCCCTTCGTCCTCTCCTCCCTCCCCAGCTTCCAAATATCTCTTCCCCGCCCCCTTCTCTATTTCTGAACAGGCATGTTCCAGACAGCTCACTCGACACCTTAGATTACTATGGGTTCGGTAGGGTCCTGAGCGTCAGAGAAGCAGGAAAGCATAGTCCAAGAAGGCCTGAACTCAGAAGAAGAATCAAGATCTGCTGGGGATTTTTTTCTTTGGTCTTGGTTGTGCCAGGGAGGAAGAGAAGGTTGTGAGGCTCGGTCGAACATAAGGCAGCGCGAAGGCCCCCTCAGGCGGCGCCGAGGGCAGCCCGGCAGCCGGGGCCTGGTGCAGGCGCCGCGGCCGCTGTCAGGGAAGCGCAGGCGGCCAATGGAACCCGGGAGCGGCCGCTGCTGCTGAGGCGGCGGTGTCGGCAGCCCGACCCCGACCGCCCGCACCCCCTCCGCGGGGGTCCCCCGGAGGTAAGCGACTCTTACGCCGTGAGTGCCCCTTGCCCTGTGTGTGGAGGGGTCCCTCTCCCAACCTGTCCCGCACAACCTTCCCCGCCCCCACACCTCGTTTAGACCACAAAATTGCCCTCCTGATGGCTGCTGCACCCAGGTTCCTTCTCCACCTTTTCTTCCCAAGCCTGGGTTTCTCCTCTGCTTTTTGGCTTCCTCTTCTGTTTAGCTCCTCCCTCTGCCCCGGGGATTCCCCCCTCCCTCATTCTTATCCCTGTCGCCTCCGTCCCGAATTATTTTCTCTTAAGTCGTCAGCCCTTCCCACATCACGATGCCTTTGATAACGTCCATCCTTGCTTGTCTTTACTCGTTGTCTCCTCTCCAGCCCCGAATCTTTCCTCTGGGCTCCGCCTTTAGCCCTTTTTCCGTTTTACCCCTTTACTCCGATGTCCCTGCAACCCAAGCGCTGGGTTCCCGTTTCCCTGAGCTAAAGACTGTAGCCCTCTCTTTTTGTGCTACTTCTTATTCCATTACCTCACTGCCACCCACCCACCCATTCCTGGCTTCCAAGAATTGTCTCTTCCCTTCTCCTTAAGGGATCTCAGGCCCTCACCATCATTCCCAAAGTACCATTTACATTCTATTTTGACCTTAATCCTTATCCTTCTTTGGAGTGCTTGATGATTCCTGTAACTTTAGGTTCCCTCTCTCCTTACTCAATCCCCCGCCCTGGGAGGTTTGTTCCTGTAGAAGAAAGATCTGACAGTGCCCCTTCCCATTGAGGATTTATAAGTTTGACACCTCCCTTGAGTTTCAAGGGTTTTGCTGATCCTTGTGACACTTGGTTCTGCTTTCCCTGTGGTCTTTATGTGTTCTCTGTCATACTCTTTACCTTTGCATACCACTTATTGCAGGATCAGCTAAACCTTGAACTAAGAAGAAAATGTGTTGGGAGGAGGGGGAACCTCAGCTGTCTCAGGCTTTTCTCTGGACAGAAGGATGGAGCAAGTTTGAAGTTCCTATCAGATTACACTTTGTTGGAGGGATGAGCAGGCCTGCGTGGAAACTGAGGTTGTGAGAAATTTTGTTTTGGATTATTTACTTTTAGGCTGGTCTTAAAGGGATCACAGAATAAATCCCCCCCACCCCGCCAGAGGAATCAGTTTACAGTCTGTGGCTTTACTAAAATGGTTTTGGTTGATTCCATAAGAGCTTAGGCCTGGAGTGGGGTTGAGGAGGGTGGCAACTGGGAAAAGGAACATGAGACAATGGAAAGAGCTTATACATCAAAATTAGGACTCCTGGGTTCAGCATGTGACTTCCTCACTTGACCTTTAGAGCCCCTTTTTTTTGAAAAATGGTCCATTCCATAGGCATCATTGCAGAAACAGGCTAATAGGATGTGGGTTGGGAGAAAAATTAGACTTGATTATTTTTTTATAAAACATTCTGGATTCCTCAGACACACGATATTTATTAGTAGTGATTTAGTTCTGAGAATTTTCCTTCTTTCTTGTCTGTCGGGCCTTTCTAGTCTACAGCAATGGGAGTAAATCAGCTGAAGGACAAGCTCCAGGCCTGCTTCTTTTGTCTGCCTTGCTCTTTTCCCTCCCTGCTTTAAGTTGCTGATCACCTTTGCTGTTCCTCTTGTACTTGAGCCATAACTCTAGATTCTGTGGGTAACCTCTTTGAGGAAACTGACTGGAAAAGAAAACTTGAAGCGTGTTGGGGCTTAGGAAACTAGTTGCTCCCTTGTGTGCTGTCTCCTGTTGGCCTGCAGCAGCAAAGAGGGCACGTGAAGTTCTGTTCATCTGCTTACATTAGGCCTGTTTGAAAGTGATCGTGCTCCCTCATCCCGCTTCTCCCTTTGTCTCCCTCTTTGTTAGCCAGTGTCCAGTCTCGTGATTCCCCTTATTAGGAGCAACTTCACTCCTGGAAACATCTCCAAAGAGAAATCATATTTCCCCTGGTTTCCTTTGCTTCCATTCCTTCTCAGAGCTGAAGCCACAGTACATGAGAACATGTTTGCTGAATACCATCCAAAGCAGCAAATTGAGACTCTTTGATTTGGGGGAAAGATTTGAGAGGGACCTTTCAGTAACTGGCATGAGACAAGAGAGGGCCTAGTTGAAGTGCATTTGGAGCTTGCAGCCAGGAGGAAGAGTTTAGAGAGAGGTGAGCGTACAGGTTGCTTGCTTTGCTGTTTGTCTGTTACAGCAGGGGCTCCTAGAGCTGGCTTGAACTGTCTGGCTAGAATCTGTTTATACCAGCTCTGTAGCCCTGAGCAGAGTTCTCAGCCTGATTCAATATTGACCTAACTACCCTGAGACCACTGTCCTCCCTACCTTCCTGCTGATGGCTTGAGAACGCCCTCTCCCCTGATGCCAGCCTACCTTGGGGTCTTAGGTAAGCATTTACCTGGTTTTTGGTAGGGCTTGAGCCTGTTTAACTCACCTTTGTGTTTCTAGAAGGAAAAAGTAGTACTCAGTCTCCATCTTTACCATTGAAGTTAAGGGGGAAAGTTGAACTAAGACCTCCTTAAAGAAAGGTTTGAGTTAGACCTCGAGACATATGGAGGAAATTCTCAGCAGAACAAGCAGCTTAGGATAGTTAGGAGTCCCTTCTTTTTTTTTGATGTGGGATCTCAATTCCCAGACCAGAACTGAACCTGGGCTGCATCAGTGAAAGCACTGAATCCTAACCACTAGACCACTGGCAAACTTCCAAGGAGTCTCTCTCTCTCTCTCTTTTTTATTTTTGGTCTTTTAAGGGCCTCACTTGCGGCATATGGAGGTTCCCAGGCTAGGGGTTGAATTGGAGCTGTAGCCGCTGGCTATACCACAACGACAGCAACGCCAGATCTGAGCTGCCCTGTGACCTACACCACAGCTTATGGCAACGCTGGATCCTTAACCCATTGAGTGAGGCCAGGGATCAAAACTGCATCTTCATGGGTACTAGCCAGATTCCTTTCCCCTGAGCCAGCACGGGAACTCCCCAAGGGGTCTCTCTCTCTCTCTCTTTTTTTTTTTTTGGTGGAAGATCCCAGGCCAGGGACCGAACCCACATCACAGCCGTGACCTGAACCACAGCAATGACGACAGATCCTTAACCTGCTGAGCACGAGGGAATTCTAAAGAGCAACTTTTTAAAAATTATTATAGTAGTTCCCGTCGTGGTTCAGTGGTTAACGAATCCGACTAGGAACCATGAGGTTGCGGGTTCGATCCCTGACCTCGCTCAGTGGGTTAAAGATCCGGCATTGTGGTGTAGGTCACAGACGTGGCTTGGATCCTGCGTTGCTGTGGCTGTGGCGTAAGCCGGCGGCTGCAGGTCCAATTTGACCCCTAGCCTGGGAACCTCCATATGCCGCGAGTGTGGCTCTAGAAAAGGCAAAAAGACAATATAAAAATGAAAGTGAAAATAAAAATTATTATTAAATTCACAGTGCATTTGGTAACAAATCCAGTGGTATGTAAGAGTTTATGCGTAAAATCAGCAGTCCCTTTCCCTTCATCCCTACTTCTAGAGCTAAACCTCTTAATTGTTTTGGTGTTTCTCTCTGACAGTTACTGCCATAGCTTTAGATAAAATGCTTGTGCCTTTATTTCTTGGTTTCTTAATTATTACAAAAGAAGATTAAGCTTTAGAAGATTCATACCTCTTGTTTATCTAATTATGTCATTTTAGTTTTTACTGGAAGCCTATGTAACTGTAGAACATATTTGAACCTCCTTTTCTTTCCATTAACTTTTTAAAAAATTTTATTGGTGATAGTTGACTTAAAGCATTTTGTCAGTTTCATGTGTACAGCAAAGTGAGTCAGTTATACATATATCCAGTCTTTTTTCCCACATAGGTTATTACAGACTATTGAGTAGATTTCCCTGTGCTCAACAGTAGGTCCGTGTTAGTTATCTGTTTTATATACAGTAATATATATATGTTATTCCCATCCTAATTGATCCCTCTCTGTCGTCGTTTCACCTATGGTAACTGTAAGTTATTTTCAAAATCTATGACTTTGTTTCTGTTTTATAAATAATAAGTTCTTTTGTATCATTTTGTTATTAGATTCCACATATGAGTTATAACATATGACATTTGTCTTACTCTGACTTCACTTAGTATGATCATCTATAGGTCCATCCATGTTGCTGCAAATGGCATTATTTCATTCCTTCTTATTTTTCCATTAACTTTTTATTTTTCCTTTTTTTCTTTTTGCCTTATCTAGGGCCGCACCCGTGGCACGTGGAGGTTCCCAGGCTAGGGGTCTAACAGGAGCTGTAGCTGCCAGCCTTCACCACAGCCACAGCAACGCGGGATCCGAGCCACGTCTGCAACCTACACCACAGCTCACAGCAACGCCGGATCCTTAATCCACTGAGCAAGGCCAGGGACTAAACCCGAGTCCTCATGGATGCTAATTGGGTTCATTAACCACTGCGCCACAACGGGAACTCCTCCATTAACTTTTAACAGTCTCTCTTAACCACCCACCTTGTAGGATGAAGATATTGGCTCCATTACTCTTTTTTCCAATTCACACGATCCATCTCAAAATAATTTTTTTTTCCCCAAAAGGGTCTTTTAAAAGAAGGTGGAGGAGTTCTGGTCGTGACTCAGTGGTTAATGAGTCCGATTAGGAACCATGAGGTTGCAGGTTTGATCCCTGGCCTTGCTCAGTGGGTTAACAATCCGGCATTGCTGTGAGCTGTGGTGTAGGTTGCAGATGTGGCTCGGATCTGGCGTTGCTGTGGCTGTGGCATAGGTCGGTGGCTGCAGCTCCAATTAGATCCCTAGCCTGGGAACCTCCATATGCTACGAGTGTGGCCCTAGAAAAGGCAAAAAGACAAAAATAAATAAAGAAATAAATAAAAGGTGGAAAATTGAGCTCACCTATCTTCTTGAAGACAGAGCACTAAATTAGATGATCTCTTAAGGGCCATTCTTTGAAATTTAGGAACATATAAAAACATGAGGGAGTACCTGTTGTGGCGCAGCGGAAACAAATCCGACTAGTATCCACGAGGATGTGGGTTTGATTCTTGGCCTCTCTCAGTGGGTCGGGGATCAGGCATTGCTGTGAGCCGTGGTGTAGGTTGCAGAAGTGGCTCAGATCCCGAGTTGCTCTGGCTATGGTATAGGTCGGCAGCTGTAGCTCCGATTCGACCCCTAGCCTGGGAACTTCCATGTGCTGTGGGTGCATCCCTAAAAAGAAAAAAAAAAAAGAGCCGTGAGGATTGATCTGAACCAATCTGTATTTATCTAGTTCATGGAGAAAATTTCAAGAAGGGAGTGGTGATTAATTGGGTAAGGAATTTGACTGGGGGTTCTTTACGTCTTGTTCCAGCAGAGACCAGTCCACTGGTCTGGAGTCTTTAAATGGAGGCCCACCGAGATTGTCTGCCTAGCATCTTTTAAGGTAATGAGAAGTAGGAAGCCGGGTTAAGGGATGGCATTCCCTCCTCCTAGAGTCTTCTGCAGATATTTCCTTAAATGCTCAGTCACAGGACGCATGCATATATACCCTCTGTCCTCTACCACTGCTCCTCTTCTCTGCTTTGCCCTGAACAACCTTCTTATGCTCAGATGAAGAGTCTTTACGTTGCACAGACATAAGGTATGGAGCTTAGTCAGTTCTCAACATGCCCTCATTCACAGCTCGCTTTCCTAGAAGCCGTTAGGCTGGGGCAGGGTAGGCCTCTTCATTTCCCTTCCAGTCTCATTGGAACTTAAGTTTAGGGTCCCAGTGTGAAATGTGGAGCCTCGGTTGTTTGAATGTCCTTGAGAGTCATAGGAGTCATTTGATACTAAAGATTTGGACTTTATTTATTTATTTATTTGTCTTGTTAGGGCCGCACCCGTGGCATATGGAGGTTCCCAGGCTAGGGGTCTAATCGCAGCTATAGCTGCTGGCCTACACCAGAGCCACAGCAACACCATATCTGCGACCTACACCACAGTTCACGGCAACGCCAGATCCTTAACCCACTGAGCGAAGCCAGGGATCAAACCCACAATGTCATGGTTCCTAGTCGGGTTCACTTCCGTTGTGCCATGATGGGAACTCCTGGACTTTTTTATTTTTTATTTTTATTTATTTATTTTTTTGTCTTTTTAGGGCCTTACCCTTGGTATATGGAGATTCCCAGGGTAGGGGTCTAATCAGAGCTACAGCTGCCGGCCTGCGCCACAGCCACAGCAACACTAGATCTGGGCCATGTCTGCGACCTATACCCCATCTCAGGGCAACCCCAGATCCTTAACCCACTGAGCGAGGCCAGGGATCAAAAACAACCTCATGGTTCCTAGTCAGATTCATTTTCACTGCGCCACGATGGGAACTCCCAGGTTTGGCTTTCTGCTGTCATGATATTCTTGTTCTCTGACTTAGAAGGGGAAGTGTGGTAAATACAGAAACTGTTTCTTCCTTTTTCTTTCTACTCCTTTCACTCTCTTTAGAATGGTTACTTATCAAAGCTATATTTTCTTTGCATTTGAAAATGAATTAATTGATATTGAGGACCACATTGGAATTAGGTTTTTGAAAATCCATTTCTTATTTCTTTCTTATTGTCTAAATGGCCAAAACAACCTAAATGTCCTTCACCGTCTCCTTCCCTCCATGACTTCCTTCAAATGCAGGCAGTTCCTAAGACTCAGGCCAGGAGGGAGGCCCAGTGCCAGTTTGGAAGTTTCTAGTGACAGAGCTGCCTTTATAGGAGAGGAGTTTGGTTTTCCTTCACCTCTTGACATCACCTGTTCCCTGAGGAGTAAAGGCTGCCAAATGGGGGATCTGTTCTGTTCAGTGGGGAAGTCCTAGCTGGGATAAAAGAAATGATGGTCTCTTTTCCTTTGTTCCTGGTGCCAGTGATAAACTCAAGGGCGATCGTTTCCAAATCTGCATTTCCTAGTGAAGGCTGAGATTCTGTATGTGGAAGAATGTCTGAACTTCACTTCTCTGGGAAGTTCTTATTATTTTGGGGGGTGGGAGAGGGGGCTCTGTCCACAGCATGGGGAAGTTTCCTGGGGCAGGGACTGAACCTGTGCCACAGCAGTGACAACACTGGCTCCTTAACTTGCTGAACCACCAGGGAACTCCCCCTTGGAAGTTTTGAAAAGTAGACTTTTAGGAGCCTTTGGTGACTTGTAAATCTGTGGTGTAGAGGAAAAGAGAAAAAGTTGGCACCTTTTTTTATTTTCCTTTTTAGGGCCACACCTTATGGCATATGGAAGTTCCCAGGCTAGGGGTCAAATCGGAGCTATAGGTGATGGCCTACACCATAGCCACAGCAACGCAGGATCTGAGCAGCATCTGTGACCTATACCATAGCTGGATCCTTAACCCACTGAGCAAGGCCAGGGATCAACCCACATCCTCTGGGATACTAGTCAGGTTTGTTAGCACTGAGCCACAGTGGGAACTCCTCTAGTCGGGTTCTTAACCCACTGAGCCATAAGGGGAACTCCAAGGAGCTGCCGCCTTTTTACTGATACCAAGCTCAAACTGCATTAGAGAAATTAAATTTGGCAGTGAACTTCTTGCTTGACAGAGTTGGGAGAAAGATAAACTGAAGTAGCCTTTTTGATGTGCTCTAAGAACAAGATTTTCCCATCTGTCTTCCTGTAAAACTTTAGTGGTAACTGCTGGGAGGCAGGAAATGACTGTAAAATATTGAGAAGATCAAGGTAACCTTGACTTTGTTTTTTGTTTGTTTGTTTGTTTTTTGCTTTTTAGGGCTGCAGCTGTGGCATATGGAAGTTTCCAGGCTAGGGGTTGAATCAGAGCTGCAGCTGCCAGCCTACACCACAGCCATAGCAACGTGGGATCCAAGCTGCATCTGCCACCTACACCACAGCTCACTGCAGTGCTGGATCCTTAACCCACTGGGCGAGACCAGGGATCGAACCTGCATCCTCACGGATACTAGTTGGGTTCATTACCACCGCGCCACCATGGGAACTCCCTTAACCTTGACTCTTAACATTTCAGAGGTGCAAGAACAGGCCCTAGAAGAGTAGCAATGGAAAAATGAGGCTTTCTAGAGTGACTAGAGAATCTGTATCTTTTTTTTTTTTTTGTCTACGCTTGTGGCATGTGGAAGTTCCCAGGCCAGGGATCAAACCCACACCACAGCAGTAACCAGAGCCATGGCAGTGACAGTGCTATATCTTTAACCCATTGGGCCACCAGGGAACTTTGGGGAGCTGTACCTTGATCCTCTTTCCACTTACCTAGAGTACATGCACGTAGGTTCACTAGTGTCAAAGGTTAGAAATTACCTGCATTCCGGCTCCACGGTAGCTTCTGCCTTCCTCTTGCTCATGCCCTTGAGTGAGTCTTAGACTCACTCTACTTGTATTTTTGTGAAGAGGCCTCTGAGCCCATTGCTGACTACAGCCAGACTCTGGAGCTGGGTTGATCGGATGTTAGCAGCATGCCTCTCCCAGTTGTTGCTTGGAAATTTCCTCTTGTTCTGCAGCACTGATTCTCCTGGTCTGAATTTGGTGAAGCTCTGAAGAATCGTTCTAGGAAGGCAGTGGCTTTTGTCAGCAGCGTTCTCTCATTGTCTGTCCTTCTGCCAGTCCCTCCAGAGAGGGATTCTTGGTTATGTAATTCCTGTTCCTCCCTGTGCTGTGGTCGTTCCACACACGTGAGTTCCAGCCCAATTTCTTTTTGCTTTCTCACAGCCCCTCTAGTTCTTGGAGTATGTGTATGAGAATGGGGAAAGCAGTGTTGGGATAGGAGAAGACTGACAGAAATGTTTTGGAAGAGTCTCAAATAACGAGTATTAACTGTAGTTCACTTCCTTTATAAACAACATATGTCGGAGTTCCTGTCATGGCTCAGTGGTTAACGAATCCGACTAGGAACCATGAGGTTGCGGGTTTGATCCCTGGCCTTGCTCAGTGGTTAAGGATCCGGCATTGCCGTGAGCTGTGGTGTAGGTCGCAGACGCGGCTCGGATCCTGCGTTGCTGTGGCTGTGGGGAAGGCCGGCAGCTACAGCTCCTGTTAGACCCCTAGCCTGGGAACCTCCATATGCCGCAGGTGCCACCCTAGATAAGGCAAAAAGACAAAAAAAGAGAAAAAGAAAAAGCCAGTCCTCAAATTCAAATGGAATTGCAAGGGGCCTGAGATATCCAAAGTAATCTAAAAAAAAAAACATATGTGTGCGCGCACACACTGTTTACTAACTCTTTAGGTGATTAGGATTCAGTTAGCATTCGTTGAGTACTGCTGTTTGCCAAGAACTGTGCTAGATCCTTTTATACACATCAAGTTATTTTTTTCACACAGTAACAATGAGAAGTAGATATATTTTTCCCATCTTGCATTTGAGGAAACTGAAATTCAGAAGGTATATAGTTTGCATAAGTTTACACATTTCATAATGGCAGAGCCAGGATTTTGAACCTCAGCCTGTTTGTTTGACTCAAGTTCAGGAGTCTTTCCACTATCCTTCAGCTGCCACAGTGCTGGAGAAAGAGAGAATGATGTCAGGAAGTCAGACAAGCAGAAAAATGGCATCTTGAGCAGGGCTGATGTTTTCTTAGTGAAGCCTGACATGGTATTTACTGGGCCTTATTTCTTGGGAATGTTGAGTCTAAAAGGCAAGGTAAGGGAGTTCCTGTCATGGCGAAATGGAAACGAATCTGACTAGGAACCATGAGGTTGCGGGTTTGATCCCTGGCCTCGCTCAGCGGGTTAAGGATCTGGCGTTGCCGTGAGCTGTGGTGTAGGTTGCAGACACGGCTTGGATCCCACATTGTGGCTGTGGTATAGGCCAGCAGCTGTAGCTCTGATTAGACCTCTAGCCTGGGAACCTCCACATGTCACGAGTGCAACCCTAAAAACAACAAAAGATAAATAAATAAATAAATGGGAAGGTAAGAAAGTATTTAACTAGAAAAATTCATCAAGATTTTAATACTAAATAAAGGTGAGGAGTTCCCATCATGGCTCAGTGGTTAACGAACCTGTCTAGCATCCATCAGGACTCAGGTTCTATCCCTGGCCTCATTCAATAGGTTAAGGATCCGGCATTGTCTTGAGCTGTGGTGTAGGCTACAGATGTGGCTCAGGTCTGGCGTTGCTATGGCTGTGGCATAGGCCAGTGGCTGCAGCTCCAACTCGACCCCTAGCCTGGGAACCTCCGTATGCTGAGGCTGTGGTCCTAAAAAAAAACCAACAACAACAACAACAGAAAAAAAAGAAAGAAAGAGAGAAACAAAGGAAGAAAGAAAGAAAGATGAGATGCTCGGGACTGTGTATGGAGCATTACAGGAATAAGAAAATTAGAAGAGGAAAAGAAAAAGTTTATGGGCAGGCATTTAAAGGGAGATATGGGAAGAGCGTGGAGATAGAAAAGCATTTGAAGAGTTGGGGAAAAGGGAATTAAGACCAGAATTTCTTCCCAGTATACCTGAAGAATCTGTAAACCTGTGTAAACATAACACATAAAGCAGCATTTTGCAAATACAAGCTAAGAAGAGAGGCTAAACTGAGTAAGTGCGGAAGGAATGAAGAGTGTATGGTAGTGAAGTGGAGGTAATCAGAGGAAGCTTCTTGGGAGATGACTTTTCATATGATTTTGAAGGAGTTCAGAAAGACAGAAAGAGGCGATGCCTGGGATAGTTTCATGATGAAGGGAGACCTGAGGACGGCCCCACTAACCAGTGTGTGTATGTGTCTCCCTTTCTGTTCTTTGTCCCTCCTTCCCGTGTAGCTTGGAAGCTCGAAGTCTGGCTGTGGCCATGGGAGACACGGTAGTGGAGCCTGTCCTCCTGAAGCCAACTTCTGAGCCCATTCCTGGACCACCAGGGACTAATGGGGGCTCCTTGTTAAGCGTCATCACGGAGGGGGTCGGGGAACTATCGGTAATCGACCCTGAGGTGGCCCAGAAGGCCTGCCAGGAGGTGCTGGAGAAAGTCAAGCTTTTGCATGGAGGCACAGCTGCCTGTAGCAGAGGCGCCCCACTGGAGTTGGTCAATGGGGATGGTGTGGACAGTGAGATCCGTTGCCTGGACGATCCACCTGCCCAGATAAGGGAGGAGGAAGATGAGACGGGGGCCGCGGTGGCCTCGGGCACGGCCAAGGGAGCGAGAAGGCGGCGGCAGAACAACTCGGCCAAACAGTCTTGGCTGTTGAGGCTGTTTGAGTCAAAGCTATTTGACATCTCCATGGCCATTTCATACCTGTATAACTCCAAGGAGCCCGGAGTGCAGGCCTACATCGGCAACCGGCTCTTCTGCTTTCGTAATGAGGACGTGGACTTCTATCTGCCCCAGCTGCTTAACATGTACATCCACATGGATGAGGACGTGGGTGATGCCATCAAGCCCTACATAGTCCACCGTTGCCGCCAGAGCATTAACTTTTCCCTCCAGTGTGCCCTGTTGCTCGGGGCCTACTCTTCAGACATGCACATTTCCACTCAACGACACTCCCGTGGGACCAAGCTACGGAAGCTGATCCTCTCAGATGAGCTGAAGCCAGCTCACCGAAAGAGGGAGCTGCCCTCCTTGAGCCCAGCCCCCGACACAGGGCTGTCTCCCTCTAAAAGGACTCACCAGCGCTCTAAGTCAGATGCCACCGCCAGCATAAGTCTCAGCAGCAACCTGAAACGAACAGCCAGCAACCCTAAAGTGGAGAATGAGGATGAGGTAAAATTCCCGGGGAGGCCAGAGGGGCAAGCAAGGTGGCACGGAGACAGGATGTCTGACATAGGATTGCTCTGTCCTTTTCTCCCCTTCCCTCTGTTTCATTTCACCGATAAAAGCATGGAATGTTAGAATGGAAAAAGACCTTGGAATTCCTGTATTCCAACTGCCTCCTTTTTCACAGGAAGAACTCGAGCCCCAGAGAGATAAAGTGACCTGCCCCGGGTCATATAGCATATAGCAGGGCTGATCTTCCTGACTCTGTCCGGAGCTTTTACTAGACTGCACTGCCATTTTGTTAATTCCTTACTGAGAACTGTGGCAGAGCCCTCCCCACCCCAACTTGAATCTGGGGTACCAACAGGACCTCTCAGAGCAGCAACTGTAGGGGAGGAGAAGGGACTCATGTGTGAGTTCCCTGTGTGCAGAGAGAGGGGAGGTGTGTAATCAAACCTCAGCTTCCTTTTCTTGGCCACTCCTCCTCATAATCCCTCTCCCCAACTCCCCGAAGATCCTGCTCTTTGTTGACATAAGGGTTCGGTTCCTTCCCTATCACCGAGGCATCTGCAGAGAGCCCTCCTGCCTGCCTTTTCTTGAGGGAAGGGATGTCTTGCTGGTATCATTCCCGTATCATTTGGGAGAAACACAAAAGGGAAGAGGAAAGCAGTCCTGGCACAGAGTAAATTTCAGGCGTACCTAGTGTCTCGTCAAGGACCTGAAGCCTAAGAAGAGAAGGTAGCAGTGGGGGATGTTCCATTTAGGACACAAGCAGAGATGAGGTCAGCGCATGAGTAGGTTATATGCCCACCTTTCATTCCACATTTGTAGATAGCAGGGGAGGTTGCCCAGTGGCCAACCGAGTATCAGTGACTTGAGGTCCCAGCCAGACACTGGTGCCCCAAGCCCAACCCCACCCCTGTCTCCCCACCAGCCTGTCTCCCATCCTGGCTGCTAGCCTAGCTTAGCGTAGGAGCGAAAGGCGCAAAGAACGAGGAATTTGCATTTGTTGGAAAATGCATGTAGCCATGGTGCTGGCATCTGCCTCTGTGGGGCACATAACCCACCCACGTTTTTGATACAATGGGATTTCTTTCAACTAGGGAGAGGCCAGAGTGACTAGGGGAGGGAAAAGGCAGAGGAGGGAGACTGCAGAGCCTGGTCTCTCTGGAAATTTGGCATTTAATTATGATAATAGTGAAACTAAAAAAGATAACATTTATTAAGCACTTATTATATGCCAAACACCATGCCAGGTACTTTACATTCAGTCCTCACAACAACCCTAAGAGACAGGTGTTATTTCTTTGAGGAAACAGGCTTAGCGAGGTTAGGTGTTTTGCCCCCAGGCCCAGCTGTCAGAGTTTGTATGAGGAAGAACAAACTAGGCCTTGGCCATCAGGGTTTCCACATCAGGCATAGGCTGAACCCAGCTGTTCTTAGAACTGAAATGGAGCATTTTCATTTCTAGTTGAGCTTGACAGGGCAGCCCAGGGTCTTGAAGGGAGGCTGTTGTAGAGCAAGAAGAATTATCCAGAGCTAGTGGGACTAGAGTGGTGAAGGGTTGGGAGCTCCTTCTCTTGGGGTCAAGCCTGTAGCAGCATGAGAGCGAGCAGCCAGAAGTGAATCCTTTGGTGTCTTTTGTCAGGTGCCTCTTGGCTTTTCTCTGCAGGCGTTTTGTAATTCTCATGACCAGAATAGCTGAGGCCCTGGCTTTTTCTTACCCTGTATTGGTCTTCAGTCCCTCTTCCTTGCATCGGACTCCTGCCCAGGATGGGATTTTGAGTGACACTGAGACACAGGTATTCTGTGGGTGCTTAAATCCTCAGGATGGCTTCTCCAGCTGCCATTCTTCCCAGGCCGGCTCCTTGATCTTGGGTCAGTAGATCCAGGAAAGGAGATACCACGTCCCCAGGCACTCCCAGGTTATCTGATGCTGGCAGAATGAGACACCTGAAGCCACTGTGGCTCCTCAGGAAATGTGAGAGTGAGAGAGGCTCCAGGCGGCTAAGCATTAGAATCTTCTGCACAGAGGTCTCAGCAAAGCCCTTTGGCATTTTGAGGATATGTCTTTGAAGGCCTTTGTCTCCCAAATACCCAGGGAATTGATTTTCTTTCTTCTACTCCTGCTTCTCCCCTGTTGTGCTCAACAGATAATTCTTGAGCTTGTACAGTGTGCAAAGCCCAGAGCTAGAGGCAGTGGAGGGTGTAGGATATAATGCAGTCCTTCCCTGCAGGGACTTCTAAGGGACTCTGGTGCTCCTGCTATATAGGGAGCTGTGTAGTGTGTAACTCTTGACTTTGTATCCTGAAACTCTGCCAAATTTATTCTAACAGTTTTTTGGTGGAGTTTGTCTGTCTTGAAATGTTGATTCCTACACGTGAGGAGGAGGAAGTATACAACTTACTGAAACAAGGCACATAATTACGTAAAGTCTGAGCAGAGACTCTGGAAGGAGAGACACACTGCTTCCCATCTCTCGCTTTCCCCGTGGGTTTGCCTGAGAGTTTAATCCTATGCTCCTGCCACCAACAGAGAAGCTCTGGGGGGTGAAGAGGCCTCAGAGAAGAAGCCCAGGTGCTTGTATAGTATCTTCCTGCCTGAAGTCTCCCTAGAGTCTCCCTACGGAGTTCTCTGCCCAGATCTCACAGAGGGTCTGTTTTCTTTTCGTGAAGAATCCTTTACACACTCCCCTACAATCAAAGGACTCTAGCGCTGCATTCTCCCATCTCCCACTGTTCCCCACCTCTCAAAGCCCGCCCTTTTTTTGCTTTTTAGGGCCGCAGCCGCGGCATATGAAGGTTCCCAGGCTAGGGGTCAAATTGGAGCTGTAGCCGCCAGCCTACACCACAGCTCGCGGCAACGCCAGATTGTTAACCCACTGAGCAAGGCCAGGGATCGAACCCGCAACCTCATGGTTCCTAGTCGGATTTGTTAACCGCTGCACCACGACGGGAACTCCCAAAGCAGTTTTCTGTCAGCCTGATCAGGGAGCTCTGCTCAGGCCGTTCTCCTTCCCCGTTGTAACCAAACGGTAAATATTTTGGCATAGGGTGGGGGCGCAGGGGGCAGAGAGTAATTTAGGTACCATCCTCCCCCCCACACCCTGCCCCACATAACGACACTTGTACATCAGCTTTGTCTTTTCAGGACTGTAACCTTTGTACAGAGAAATCTGCTGCGTATCACACTGGAAGCTCCAGTGGGCCTTACAGCCTGATGGAGTATAATGTCAGCTTCTTGGACTCAAGCTTTTCTCCTTGGAGCTGACTCAGTTTGAGTGACTCAAGCCTACAGAGTAGGAGAGAGGAGCAGATCATGATATACCTCCCTTCCCCCAAGGCTGTTAATGAGTCAGACAGGACTGTCCTGTCTGTGGGAGAATCAGCTGGAGCCTGGCTCATGGAGCCAATATATCCTGCCTGCTGTTCCTTCCCCAACCAGCTCATGAGTAAAAAGTGAACTAAATCATAGTAGACTTTGGCATCCTCACGGCCTCAATTCTCCCTCCCACCTCTGCCTAAAGCAGTGGAGTTGTTGCCCTGGGAGAGTGTTCAGCTTGGCTTTTCTCTCAAAGTGCCCCTCTCCCCAGACTCTTCAAGGCAAGTCCTGAGTGTAGGACCAGGACCTCCAGCTGGAATAGAACTTAGGCCATGGAACTGAAGTAAATGTCTGAAACGCTAATTGCAGAGTAGCTTAGTGACCGCTGTCCTCCTTAAGGACTTTGTCTCTCAAGTCCAGACCCCTTCCTTCCTGCATGTTTGTGCACATGTACTGCCCCTTCTCCCTGTTCTGGGAGACCTTGGTGGACAGAACCCAGGATAGGCCTGTGCATGAGCCACAGCAGAGCCACTGAATGAGTTTGACCACCGACCTTTTCCTCTGTTTTGCTCAGACACCAGTAAGACATAGGAATGGGCGAGGTTTAGCTAAATCCCCTGGGCTGGGACTGGAACAGCTGCTGCTGCTCAGCTACTTAGCTCTCTCACCGTGACCTGGCTCCCCAGCCTGTGTCAAAAAATGGAGTGTCGGGAGTTCCCGTTGTGGTGCAGCAGAAACTAATCTGACTAGGAACCATGAGGATGCGAGTTCGATCCCTGGCCTCGCTCAGTGGGTTAAAGATCTGGCATTGCTGTGAGCTGTGGTGTAGGTCGCAGCCGCGGCTCAGATCTGATGTGGCTGTAGCTGCAACTGGCAGCTGTAGCTCTGATTCAACCTCCTAGCCTGGGAATCCCCGTATGCCATCATGGGTACGGCCCTAAAAAAAGCAAAAAAAAAATTGTCATGTGAAATAGGAAGCTTATAGAAGTTTGGTAGGTAAGAGAGTTATTCGTCCTTAACTCCCAGCAGCAACTAGCCCAGAGTTTCATGCTCATGGATCTATGGCATCCCTTGTCACATGATTCAGGGTTGGGGAGTAGATTTCCCAGAGTGATAATGAGGCTGATTAGAGAGGAGAGGTACCTGGCACTGAAAGTTTAGCTCTTCTGCTTCCTTCTTGACATTTCCAAGAAGCTGGAGGAACATGGGGTTTCTAGTATGGGGGCCATGCAGCTTGATAAATTCAGTCCCTTGACAGCGGCCTCCATGGAGAAGGGGTTGGTTGAAAGCGTGTGAGTGGTAAAAAGAAAGGGAAGCTTGGTAGCACAGTTACATCCCTAAGAGATGTAGCTTTTGGATTTTGTCCTAGAAGAAAGGCTTGTGCAGGCAAAAATAGAAGGGAAGAAAGTTAGAAGCAGAGGCCACTCTCTCTCGAACGTTTTTGACCTCAAGGTCTGAGCTAGCCCTCTGTCATGTCCCACAAGTGTCAAGAATCTGGGCAAGTGGCATTTCTGGGTTGACCTCCCTTCGTTAAAGCAGAAAGGTAGAACTACTCAAGAGAAGTAGTTATGATCCAAGTTGGAGCTAAATTCTTTGCCTTTGTCTCTCTCCCTTCCCTCCCTGCCCCCTCCTTTTCCCCTTGCCCTCTGGCCCTTTCCCAGGAGCTCTCCTCCAGCACCGAGAGTATTGATAATTCATTCAGTTCCGTAAGTGGGGCCAGGCTGGGACTGGGTGGCAGGCTCCCCCCATGGCCGCATTTCCTCTCCGTCCCCAGGTCCTCTGAGTCCCCAGGCCAACGCTGGAGTTAAGTGCCTGTTCTTCCTGGGAGACCAGTCCCTCCCTCCCTCCCAGGCCCCCCAGACCTGGAGGAGCCCCTACCCTCTGTTACCATTGCTCTGAGCCCAGGCTGAGCAGGGCTCAGTTGATCCTTCTCCCAGAGACGGCTGGGATGCACTGCGCCTCAGCCTCCAGCTCCTGGGTCTCTAGAGCAAACAGCTGGGAGAGAGGTAGAATTTATCCCTGGATTGGAGCCAAGAGCTGCTTGGCAGAAACCCCCAGGATCCTGTTTCTCCCACCCAGAACCCTTTTCCCATGGTTTCTGCCATTAGACCATCAAATACTTATTCAGTGTCTTCTAAATGCCAGGCCCTGTGCTGGGTGAGCTGACTCGAAAAGCAAACAGGATTTGGCCTGAAGGAAAGTTTTACCTCCCACAGCTGGTTTTCTTTTTAACTTCAACCACATTTCTTCCAGGTCTGAGTTCTTCCCTTTCCCAGCTCACTGCCCAGGATGTTCCTTAATCTTCATTTTCCTTTCTTGTTCCCTCTGGACTAACCCCTGACCCTCTGGTCCCACAGGGTTTTGGACCTTGTTGCTGGGTAGAGACGTGAGAGGAAATGCTGGACCCTCTGGGAGTTTGGATGATTTTTTTACATTTTCTTTTTGATTTGTCTACCCAATCAGTTTTCTCTGTTCTGTGCTGATCCCCTTTCAGTCATGATTCCTGTCTCCTCCCATGTGGCAGTGCCTCTCTTTTGAGGCCTGGGTCACATTTCCAACATGCTGACGTAATTTGAGGGCCCCTGACCCAAATGCCGAATTGAGGATGGGAAAGAATTCAGTTGTTTCTAATCTGAGATAACTAAGAATTAGTTGGGGTGGAGGGTCCTTGGGACAGTGACCATTTGCCACCTGAGTGGATGGATTAGGGGATCAGGATGAACGAAGGAGTGAGTCTCTTAATTTCATCTTCCTTTCTCTTTCTCTTTCTCTATCAGGCACCTGGGATATTTCCAGGGACCACAAAGGTCTAGGTCTACTGTCTTCTTGTCTTTATTATCTCTTTTCAACCCTGCCTCCCAAAGCCTTTCTGACTGATTCACCCTGTTTTTCGTTATTGTATGGGCCCCTGAGCCAACTCCTGTGGGGTAGAGGCTGAGAGATGAGCTGTTCCTTTGAACCCTGGCTCTGTGTACCCTGGTACCGCCTAGCTTTCCACAGAAGCTCTTTTTTGCAGTGTGAGGGAGTGAGGGTAGAAATTCTCAGGAAACTAAGCAAGACACACACACACACACACACACACACACACACACACACAAGCCTGGTGAGACTGTTTCTGTAAGAGGAGAAATGGGACGGGGAGTAGGTGACCATCTTGATAAAATGCCCCTTGTGGTCGAAGGATCTAGGCTGGGAAAAGAGCCTTCTTCATGTCTAGCCAAGTCCATCTTCTTCCTCACCCTACCTTACTCCCCAGACTGACTTTGCCCTTTCCGGGAATGACTGAAGTGCCCAACTTGAGGAACCATGCCCATGGGAGGGAGCTATTATGGGGAGCCTAGTCCCTGAGAGGTAGGGGAGGAGGACCCAAGGAAGAACCCCTGGAAAAGACAGGCCTTCAGGGCTCTCATCAAGGGCTGAAAGGAGCTCCACCCGCCCACCCCCACCTCCCTCCCTCATCTGCTTTTGCTTCCCCCATTGATTGTCTGCTCAGCCTTCCCTCATCCCCTGCATGTGCATTGACCCTTTGTGAGAGCTTGTAGGGTGGATGGGGGCTGCCATGGAAAGCAACAGAAGTCATTTGATTGAGTCCTCCTGAGAAAGGGGATATACTGACTGGCAGCTCCCCTCCCCAGCCTTGTGGGTCCTGGACCTGGCCGAAGGGTCCAGGTGGGGAGAGGGGCTGCCTCGCTCTTGAGATGGGTGAAGCACTTCATGTGTGAGCAGCTCGTCTCTCTCAGTCTCTGGCCAGCTTCTCTGGATGTCATCCTCCCACCCGTCTTGAAGCCTTGGGACGGTTCCTCAAGAACTCAAGTCCAAGAGAAGAGGGGTGCATCCCAGTGACTTGGGTTCACACACCTCCCCCGCTTTACCTCAAGAAACAGCCTGTGGAGAAGGAATGCGCTGGCTTTCCCACCTGTTCCCAGTTCAAGTTGATGGGGTGGGCGGGGCCTCCTAGGAGGGCTAAAAGCCGAGGTCCGCCTCTGGCATTCTAGGGCACTGCGATCCCTGGCCAACAGGGCCAGGAGTGACTGGGTGGGTGGGCCACTTTTTTCTATGGTTTCTTCACCGTCTTTTTACCTCACCCCAACTCCCTGTAGCCCGTCAGACTGGCTCCTGAGCGAGAATTCATCAAGTCCCTGATGGCGATTGGCAAGCGGCTGGCCACGCTCCCCACCAAGGAGCAGAAAACACAGCGGCTGATCTCAGAGCTCTCGCTGCTCAACCATAAGCTCCCTGCCCGCGTCTGGCTGCCCACTGCCGGCTTTGACCACCACGTGGTCCGCGTGCCTCACACCCAGGCTGTTGTCCTCAACTCTAAAGACAAGGTAGGAGGGCTCTGGCCCAAACTGTACCCCTTATCTGACTCCACTCCCCCGGCTGTCCAGGCGAGGTGCCCAGGGACGCCCCGACAGTGTCCTGGACGCCCTCCACAGCCCACGTGCACGTGTCGGCCATTGACATTCCTCAGTGCTGTTGTGATTCTGTGAGCCCTCCGTCCCCCGCTTTGGGCTTTGTTCTTCTGGACCAAAGAGGCCAGGTCTTTCCAGCTTGCCTCTTGCCGTGTCTCAGGAGAGGGCCACTCTTCCCTTTTCCTTCCAGTCCTTTCAGCAGCTCTGCTCCAGCCCTCTGTAACTCAGGCTCTCCAGGTATAGCACAATGAGAGTAGAGAAATCTTTGTTTCTAAGACCTTTTGTGATCACAGTGGGCAGGGAGAAGGAGCAGAGGGCCCCCGATTCACGTTGTTTGGAGAGAATTTGCTAAATTAGTCTGCTAGTTGAAGTGAGTACTAATGGTTCAGATTTTTTTTTTCTTTTTTTTTAAGAAGATGTACTGGAGATTAAAATGGTGTTTGGAACAGTGCCTAGCTTTTTCCTAGTCTTTTTTTGTCTATTTTTAGGACAAGCCCACAGGGGCTTTCAGGCCCCTCCTGGGTGGTAATTGATAGTTTGGAATGGTTTTGTCCAGGTGCGTCATCTTTACAATTTGAAGCTCAGCTGAAACATTTTGAAGACCTACGTACTCTCTCGTCCAAATTCTTTATACAGGTGTTCGTAGGATAAGTTGCTGCCCTAAATATGGCATTCCTGGTGTCAGGGGACTGATGGATGTGGGCTGGAGTCGGAGTGAGCAGCAGAAAGAACCGTGTTAGCAGAGTTGAGGTTTGGGGGGAACAGAGGTGGAGGTGAGTTGCAAATACTGTTCTCACACCTCCACCAGGCTCCCTACCTGATCTATGTGGAAGTCCTCGAATGTGAAAACTTTGACACCACCAGTGTCCCCGCCCGGATCCCTGAGAACCGGATTAGGAGCACCCGGTCTGTAGAGAATCTGCCCGAATGCGGCATCACCCACGAGCAGCGGGCAGGCAGCTTCAGCACTGTGCCCAACTATGACAACGATGACGAGGCCTGGTCAGTGGATGACATAGGCGAACTGCAGGTGGAGGTGAGAGAGCTCCAGGGAGGTAATACTGGGGCCCAGCACCTATGCATCAGGAGCTTTCAGTATATTTGAGACAAGGCAACATATGTGGAGGCAGGCTGAAGCAAGTGCCCAAATAAGTGGGGCAGGGAGTGATGGGCTGGGTATGCAGGGGGAATGCTCTGAACAGCGCTAGTCTGGGATAGATTCAGGTGGAGCTCTTTTCCTGCAAGAAGAATTTAGGCTAAAAGGAGGTACTTCTAAGCCCAGGGGAGTGGGGACAATTTAATCAATATATTGAACACCTGCTATAGAAATTCTTAGGAAAGCAGAGAAGAATTAAGTCATACTTTCATTCAAGGAATATTTATGAAGGGCTTTCTTTGTGCCAGCCCTGAGTGCGGTGTGCTAGTAAACAAGGCTTGGCCCCTGCTTGCAAGGAGCTTATGACCCAATAGGAGCGAGACCAAGGCCAGTCATTTGTACTGTGGTGTGACCCAGATTGTGCCGGAGAGATCGGCGTGTCCTGGGAGCACCTGAGGATAGGGGTAACACTCCAGACGTGGGGTTGAACCTGCCCCAGAAGATTTCCTAGAGGAAGTTATATTTCAGCTGAGGCCTGAAGGTAGGAGTTAGCTGTATTCCAGGCAGGGGAATAGCATGTGCAATGTCTGGAAGACACGAGAGCTTGGCCCATTTTAAGAACTGAAAGAAAACTTTTTTTTTTTGAGGACTGCACCTGCAGCATATGGAGGTTCCCAGGCTAGGAGTCGAATTGGAGCTATAGCTGCCGGCCCACACAAGAGCCACAGCAATGCCAGATCTGAGCCACATCTGTGACCTACACCACAGCTCACGGCAACACTGGATCCTTAACCCACTGAGTGAGGCCAGGGGTCAAACCCACAACCTCGTGGTTCCTAGTCGGATTTGTTTCTGCTATGCCACAATGCGATTTTTTTTTTTTGAGAAATTTTTTGTGGGTGTGAGGTGAGTAGTGAAGAATGAGGCTGGAGAGGCTGGCATGGACCAGATTGTAAGAAGGATCCTGTAAGCTGTGGAAAGAAACTTGGATTTTGTTCTGTGGTGGTAGGGATCCAGAACAGGATTTTATTAGAGTTGTGACACAACCAGATTTTCAGTTTGTAAAAAGGCTCAATCTCTCTGTACCTGAGCTTACAGTCCAACTGGGGAGGCTGGATGCAAACATTAAAGAAAGAAAATATGTAAGATACACTACAAGGCAGTGTGCAGAAAGTGACGAGTGGAGTTAAGGAGAAATGCTCTGGTACAAAGGAAGGAGAAAAGGGACCTGATAAGAGCCTTGGATCTGGTAGAATATTTTATAGTTAAAGGTGGGGAGAGGAGTTACCATTGTGGTGCAGTGGAAACGAATCTGACTAGGAACCATGAGGTTGCAGGTTCAATCCCTGGCCTTCCTGGCTCACTTGGTTAAGGATCCGGCATTGCTGTGAGCTGTGCTGTAGGTTGTAGACGCGGCTGGGATCCCACGTTGCTATGGCTGTGGCGTAAGCTGGCACCTGTAACTCTGATTTGACCCTAGTCTGGGAACCTCCACATGCAGTGGGTACATCCCTAAAACGACAAAAGGGAAAAAAAAAAGATGGGGAGTTAAGATTGAATAGCTTATGGAGTTCCCACTGTGGCTCAGCGGGTTTAAGAACCCAACTAGTATCTGTGAGGATGCGAGTTCAATCCCTGGCCTCACTCATCAGTGGGTTAAGAATCTGGCATTGCTATGAGCTGTGGTGTAGGTCACAGATGCAGCTCAGATCCCGCGTTGCTGTGGCTGCGGTGTAGGCTGGCAGCTGCAGCTCTGAATCAACCCCTAGCCTGGGAACTTCCATATGCCGTGGGTATGGCCTGGCCCTAGGAAGAAAAGAAAAGAAAAAAAAATAGATTGACTAGCTTTGGTTAAAGAAATGTTCAGAGGAACCTAGCCTGGAGAGGGTTTGTTCTGGACCCTTAGGGAGAGTGCCTCACTGGCCTTGAGAGGCTTTCCGTATAAGGCTGAAAGTTATTCAGCCTTCTGTGATAGTCATGGCATTGGTTTGCAAACTTGAGTACATGGAAGGCTTCTGGAAAACTTGTTAGAAATTCGGACCTTCAGATCCCATTCCCGGAAATTCTAGTTCAGGACGATTGGCAGGGGGTGAGGCATTGGTTGGGAATTTGTGTTTTAGCAGCATTCCCCATATTTAGCAGCATTCTCTGTATTTCTTTTTCTTTCCTTTTTTTTTTTTTTTTTTTTTTTTTTTTTTTTTTTTTTTTTTTTTTTTTTTTTTTTTTTTTTTGCTTTTTAGGGTCACACTCATGGCATATGGAGGTTCCCGGGCTAGGGGTCGAATCGGAGCTACAGCTGCTGGTCTACGCCACAGCCACAGCAACGTCAGATCTGAGTCATGTCTGTAATCTACACCACAGCTCACAGCAATGCCAGATCCTTAACCCACTAAGCGAGGCCAGGGATCAAACCCATGACCTCATGGTTCCTAGTCGGATTCATTTCCGTTGCACCATAGCAGGAACTCCGGCATTCCCTGTATTTCTGATGCAAGAAAGTTGACACATTGAAAATCACTGCTAGGAGTTCACTTCGTGGCTCAGTGGTTAACGAATCTGACTAAGAACCATGAGGTTGCGGGTTCGATCCCTGGCCTTGCTCAGTGGGTTAAGGATCCGGCGTTGCCATGAGCTGTGGTGTAGGTTGCAGACATGGCTCGGATCCCGCATTGCTGTGGCTGTGCTGAAGGCCGGCAGCTACAGCTCCTGTTAGACCCGTAGCCTGGGAACCTCCATATGCCGCGGGTGCGGCTCTACATAAAGACAAAAAAAACAAAACAAAAAACACTGCTAGAGGATCTGTTTGGCGTCCAGGTAGTCGGGATGCTGCGTAACCAGGGGAGGCTTTTGGAGCGGAGTTAGGAAGGGAGAGCTGATGATGTGGAAATAGCATCCAGAGTGGCCTGAGGAGGAGGTGAAAGAAGCGACACTTGTGCTTAGCACTTCTGACCTGCAGTCCGCTGCTCTCCCCAGCTCCCTGAAGTGCACACCAACAGCTGTGACAACATCTCCCAGTTCTCCGTGGACAGCATCACCAGCCAAGAGAGCAAGGAGCCTGTGTTCATTGCAGCAGGTGACATCCGGTATGGCCAGGCTATGCTGCCTCTCATTTTCCAGCTGCCTCTTGGGCACTGCCTATCTCTTTGTCCCCTTTCTCCTTGTCAGCCTGTTTCTTTCCGTCTTCTCTCTCCTTAATCTCTCCTTGTCCTGAGGCCACCAGACTTGAGGCAGTGAAGGTATGGGTTGAGGAATTCCTGGGCTACAGAAAAATTAAATTTCAAAAGGACTCCAAAGGAATGAAAGCACCAGAGGAAGGAGTTAGAGCAGCATTTCCCAGGGTAGGTCTGAGGAACACACATGTCAGAATCAAGGGAGGGGGAAGAGATCTTGTTGGAAATGCAGATACTAGAGCCATACCTGTTCTGAATTTAGAATTTTGGCTGAAGAGTGGGGAGGGTGTGTAGTCTGCATTAATGTGATTACAAACCAGCAGGTTAGCAGAAAGGTGTCAATGGTGGATTTCCTTCTGTGAGTCTCTCAGCCAAGGTTTCTATCTCTGTGTGCCCAGAATCAAGGAAACAGTACAGGAAATGCCGGCATAGACAGGGACTTGAGGCTCTGGGGTAACTCCTCCAAGCAAATGATATAGTTTCTTCCTGCTAGACGGCGCCTTTCGGAGCAGCTGGCTCACACCCCCACGGCCTTCAGACGAGACCCAGAAGACCCTTCTGCGGTGGCCCTCAAAGAGCCCTGGCAGGAGAAAGTGCGGTGAGTTGGGCGGGGAGCTGCCATCCATATGGTCTCTCAGCCTGCCCCCCCAATCCTGTCCCCCAGATCCATCAGGCTCCCAGACCCTCTGAGTCCTCACTGCATGCGGAGTTTGATTTGGGTTTTTGGTAGATGCCGTGTCTCTGTCCTCAGCCTGGCATCACCTTTAACACCCTTTGCTGCTTTTTACAGGCGCATCAGAGAGGGCTCCCCCTATGGCCATCTCCCCAATTGGAGGCTCCTGTCGGTCATTGTCAAGTGTGGGGATGACCTTCGCCAGGAGTTGCTGGCCTTCCAGGTGTTGAAGCAACTGCAGGTAAGAGAAGGGAGTGAGAAAGAAGGGAAACAGCCCGTGTGCAGCCCACCTTAGGTGATCGTGCAGGTTCTGTGGGGAACTCTGCGGTTGGCCAGCCTCCTGCCCAGATTTACACTGGACTTCAACCCAGGAAGTACAGCCACAGGGGCAGCTCCACAGCGACCTCTTGTGGCCCTTTGGTGACCGGCACCTGTTCTTATCACTGGGCGCTGGATTTGTCCTTTAGATCAAAATTCCCAGCTAATTTGCAGCACGTGGGTTTCAGTGTGCTGAGCCCCGAGTTGGGTGCCTACAAGCAAATTCATCTGTTTAATCAGTTGTTTATATAAGTATCTTCGTTTTCTAGAGCAGCTTTCTCTGAACCTAAATTTTTTTTGGTCTTTTTTTTCCCCCCATCCTTTGAACGCAGATTAATAGCTTCTACTCACCCTGCTTAGGAGCTGATGGTGAGGTTTCCTGCTCTTCCTCCCTTTTTTTCACTTCTGTTTATAAAATATCTTTTTCCACATGGCTCCTTGTGTGCTGTCAGGCTTCGGACTTCCTTTCAGAACTTTATGGTCCTTGATGGGATCAGGGTGTTTTAATCGCATGATGGCCTAGAATCCAAGGCCACCAGGGACAGGAACTGTCCAAGGTTGGGAATAGAGGGCGTTTTAGCCTCCTCCCTCAGTTTGGAGAGGGTAAGTTTCATCGCCTCTCTGTCTCCTCGCAGTCCATTTGGGAACAGGAGCGAGTACCCCTGTGGATCAAACCGTACAAGATTCTCGTGATTTCGGCTGACAGTGGCATGATTGAACCAGTAGTCAACGCTGTGTCCATCCACCAGGTGAAGAAGCAGTCACAGCTCTCCTTGCTCGATTATTTCCTGCAGGAGCATGGCAGTTATACCACTGAGGCGTTCCTCAGTGCCCAGCGCAATTTTGTGCAAAGTTGTGCTGGCTACTGCTTGGTCTGCTACCTGCTGCAAGTCAAGGACAGGTAGGTGAATTCCTGTCCCTCATCCTACAACCTTTTCTCCAGGGTTCCCTCTGTCCCTTCATGTGTAGTTACATTTATCCATCAGTGCCTTGTATTGCCAGGATATAAGATGAAACAACATATTTTAAGCAGAGACAGATGTGTTCATGTGCCTTAAAGCAAGGAGGCTAACAGGGTAAGGGGTGAAGGGAAGGGTTTGTGGGGGGAGCAGGGATTGAGCAGGCAGGGTCTTGAAGGTCAAAAGAGAATGAGGACAGAGAAGCGGTGGGGGGAGGATGTTCCAGGCATAAGAAACAACTCGAGGTGATTAAAGCTTGGGCCACACAGCCTGGCACAGTAGTAGCGGTGACATCAGGTAAGTTGAGGCTGGATTAGTAGGGCCTTTGTTATGAGGCCAAGGAGTTTTATTCTGCAGGAGAAGGGAATGGCAAATCTAGTCTTTTGAGTGAAGGTACCCAGTAGCACTGTGCGTGAGGTTGGATGTAAGTGGGCCCTTAGCAATGAAGCAAGAGCCTGGCCGGAGGGCAGCCCTAGAGACTGCAAGCAGAAAGGAGCAGCCAGATATGAGAGACATGGTGGACAGAGTTGAAACTCCTAGCCCTGAATCCTCCTCCTTGTCCCAACATTTGATTTCCAAAACTCTTCAGCAGCTGTTGTTTTGCCCAGAGCTGTCATTTCTCTCGCTATCATGTGACCTTTATGAAGCTCAGCTTTACATATACGCGAATGAATGGCATATCGCAAGAAGATAATTATACCCCTGAGGCCCTGCTTTTTAGGACTGTCTCCAGACAGCAACTCGGGGTCAATACCCAGAATGCTCCTGTGAGCTGCACTGCTCACGGGGCATAGGGCAGCTGTCCTGGGAAAGCACTCGTGCTGCCAAGTTCCCAGTGATATACAGCAGCACCTGAAAATTAGCTAACGGGTGTGCTGCTATTGTGGCTCAGCAGCAACGCACCTAAATGGTATCCACTGAGGATGTGGGTTCAATCCCTGGCCTTGCTCAGTGGGTTAATGGATCCAGTGTTGCTGTGAGCAGTAGTGTAGGTCGCAGATGCAGCTTGGATCCCATGTTGCAGTGGCTGTGGTGTAGGCTGGCAGCTGCAGCTCCGATTCGACCCCTAGGCTGGGAACTTGCATATGCCACAAGTATAGCCCTAAAAAGCAAAAAAAAAAAAAAAAAAAAGCTAACAGAGCTGTTTAATCAGAAATCTAGCATCTGTTAAGTGCTTGCTATGACCTGCCACACTTTTGTACTTTTTTGTTTGTTTGTTTTTTAGGGCCGAACCTGCAGCGTATGGAGGTTCGTAGGCTAGGAGTCCAGTCAGAGCTGTAGCTGTCAGCCTACACCACAGCCTCAGCAACATGGGATCTGAGCCATGTCTGCAACCTACACCACAGCTCATGGCAACGCCGGATCCTTAACCCACTGAGCGAGGCCAGGGATCAAACCCGCAACCTCATGCTTCCTAGTTGGATTCGTTAACTGCTACGCCACGATGGGAACTCCTCCGTTTTTAGTTTTTTAAGGAATATCCATAGTGTTCTCCTCAGTGGCTGCCCCAGTTTACATCCCCACCAGCAGAGCAGGAGGGTTCCTTTCCTCCACACCCTCTCCAGCGTTCGTTATTTGTAGACTTTCTGATAATGGCCATTCTGACTGGTGTGAGGTGATACTTCATTGTGGTCCTGATTTGCAGTTCTCTAATAATTAGCGATATTAAGCATCTTTTCACATGCCTGTTTGGCCAGGCATTCTTACACCGAAACCAAATGAAAACTGGTTTCAAACAGATGTTTCCTCACAAGGGAAATAAAGGTCAGGGAACTTTCAGAACCTGTGTTCCTTCTACTCTGCCAGCCTTACAGATGAAGCCAACAGAGGCTTTGCATTGGCGAGCCAAAGGGAAATGTCATTATTTATAAGGAATCTGGTTGCAAGCTTTAGATCGTCCCTAAAGAGTCAGGGTTTAGAACCAGGACCCAGAGAACCTAGAGCCTAAGCCCCTGGGTTGAGTAAGTGGGGGCAGGGAAGGATGTGCTAGTCAGGCCTCTGGGCTTTTTTTTAGGAAACTTAACTGCTGAAGGTGTTAGTTTTCTAAATTACATATTGAAGATGAGAGTTCATCCTTTTAAGAAGGAGAGAGGGGACAGGCAGCTGATAAACCTTTCATAATAACTCAAAAAAGAATACATGTAGTCAAGCCATGAATGGAATCATCCACTGGAGAGAAGTGGCAGCAGTAAATGAGGTTCCAAGCTGGAAGCAGTTGAAGGTATGTAACTGCTTCAGACTGAGTCCCGCATGACTGCGGCTGGAGCTAATTCCTAACGGCTGTGGAGGGAAACTGCCCCTCACTGCCTTGAGACCTTGGCTAGTGAGCCAGTTCTCTCAGGGCCTCTGTTTCCCCACCTGTAAAATGAGAAGCTGGACCAGGACTTCTAGAACTTTCTGGCTCAAGATTGTGTGTGTTGCTAAATTTATGCTTTGCTAGAGGTGAAAGGACTCAGGTGAGGCTGAGTTCTTCCTCTGTCCCCTGTCTCTTTGGCCAATCAGACCAGCCCCAGAGAAGGTAACCTCAGACTGTGAGCTCTTAGCCTAACAAAGCCTCTATTGACACTGAGGAGGTCCGTTATGCTGAATGGCCCAGCCTTACATGCTTAGCATGTTAATTGTTCCTGCCACTGGCCATTCATGTGGGAATCATAAAGACCTGGGATTTATCTCACTTTAACTCTTCTTCCTGCAATGAGCTTGTAGAAATTGCCGAGATTTTTTTTTTTTTTAAACATAAGTGGTTTTACCAGGTAGTTAAATCTTACTCCTCAAAGCCCCCACACTATTTTACATTTTAAACTCCACTCCACCTGGGACCAGTGCTCCCTTCCTGTTTGGGTTCTGATCTGCAGTGGGCTGGTAGGACTTACAGATAAAACACAGGTAATTGGTTCTGACCAGAGGCCTCCACTGAGCCAAGTGCTTGGCCCCTGTGACAGCTGGTTAAAGCACAGAGGCCTTCTTGCCCTGCATCTCCACTAGTTCTTTACTAGATTGGGGTTGGTTTTTAAGTGCTTAGAAGTGCAGTTATTAGAAAATCAGGATAATCTTAGGCTGTTAAAGTGTTAACAACAGGGAATCGGACCCCACAGCCTTTGTTAGCTGTTACTTTTCTGATTTCCTTGCTCCCTGCTGCTGACTTTGGGTTCTAGGAGGTGGGACCCATTACTATAGGCAGCGAGGATGCCCCTGCCTGGTGTCACATGGCCAGCGTGTTGCAGCTTGAAGCTCCCTCCCCACTCAGACTTACTACTGCCTCTTCCTCTCCTCTGCCCCCTCCTCAGACACAATGGGAACATCCTGTTGGACGCAGAAGGCCACATCATCCACATCGACTTTGGCTTCATCCTGTCCAGCTCACCTCGAAACTTAGGATTTGAGACATCAGCCTTTAAACTCACCACAGAGTTTGTAGATGTGAGTCGGGGAGAAGCGGTGCCTCACTGCATTCTTTCTTTGTCGTGGGAGGGGGAGCTCATGGGCTCCCCCTAAATTGAGGATGAATAGAACAGAAATAGCAATAAGTCAGGGTGAGGCTAGATGTCTTGAGAGGCTTCCTTGCCTGGGAAAAGGTGGGGAAGTAGTGGAGTTTGACACATTTGCCCAAGGGAGGAAGCTCTGGCCGGCTCGTGGGACCCTGAGCTCCTTTGCACACACTACGCTCTCCTCTCCCAGGTGATGGGCGGCCTGGATGGCGACATGTTCAACTACTACAAGATGCTGATGCTGCAGGGGCTGATTGCTGCTCGGAAACACATGGATAAGGTGGTGCAGATCGTGGAGATCATGCAGCAAGGTGGGGCTGGGGAGAACCCCGGTGTTTGGGGACAGGGTGGTACCCAGAGTACCTCAGGATTCCCACTTATGTTGGGGCCCTGGGGCATGGAACTTCCAGAAAGTTGATTCCACCTCTGGACGGAGGGTGGGGGTTTCCAGCTCTGCTCCAGCGCTCTGTTTCCCCTTCAGCACCTTCTTCCTGATTCCTGACAGAGCTGGTCTGGGGGTGGGAGGGCGGAGGCAGCAGAAGCTACCTTCTAGGTGCTCTCAGGGAAGGAACAGTCCTGTCTCCAGCCTCCTGGTCCCTTCCCCTCTCCCTGTCCCTCGTCCAGCTCCGAGTTTCTGTCTTCCATTCCCTGACTCCTCACTTAACTCAGAGGTTTTCAGTCACCACCTGCCTCCACTGGCCTTTGACTTCTGACTGCCTTGTCCTCCGTCCCCTCCCGTTCCAGTGCTCCCCCTCCTGCTCTGAGGATTCCTCCCTCAGCTCTGTCCACCCTCACTGCTGTTTCCTCCTGACCTTGCTGTCTCCAGTCTTTTGTCCCTTTCCCGGCTCCGCTGGGCCCTCATCCCCATGTCTTCCTCAAGACCGTGGTGTCCACCCGGTCTGAACTGCCAGTCTCCTCCTCCCCTCCCTGCCCCTGCCCCACAGGTTGTCGCCGTTGCTCAGGAGCATCCCCGTCTGGCCCCGTGATGACGGTGGCCCAGGTCATCTGTGAGTGTCAGTCGTAGCATAGGCAGAGGCCTGCGACCAGATAAGTGCCCAGCTCAGGGCCCGTTCCTTCCCTAGAACCTCTTCCCAGCCTTCCCTTGGGTCCTGAGACCGCTCCCTCAGCCCTTACTGGGGGCAGTGCGGCCTTGGCCGCTTCCCTCCTCTGCCCTCGCGCCCTCGCCTCGAGGGGCTTAGGAGTGTGGGACGAAGAAGGGCTTGAGACAGGGCCTCGCGCCACTTCTCCCCTTTCTGCCCAAACGGAACTGCAGCCACGGCCACACCGTCAGGGCTCTCTGAGGTGGGAGGGAAGGGGCACCTCAGGCAGCCCAGCCGTTACCATTGTCCCTCCCTCCTTTCCATCCTTGACCCTTTTCTCTGCTGCTGCCCCCAGGTTCTCAACTTCCTTGCTTCCATGGCTCCAGCACCATCCGCAACCTCAAGGAGAGGTTCCACATGAGCATGACGGAGGAGCAGCTGCAGCTGCTGGTGGAGCAGATGGTGGATGGCAGCATGCGGTCCATCACCACCAAACTCTACGACGGCTTCCAGTACCTCACCAACGGCATCATGTGACACCCTCCTTCTCAGGCCCCAGAGCAGCGGGGGAGTCGGGGGACCCTCCCAGGGAAGGCCCTTGGAGAAACCCTAAACCAGGACGCCCCACCCACCCAACCCTCCACCAAGAGAAATGGAAGGCAAGAAATACAAAGGATCATGTGGTAACTGTAGAGCTTGCCAGGGGGTGGGAGAGGCGGCCGGGGGGTCCAGACTTGCTGGGGCTTCCTGGCGCCCCCGCACTGTGTCAGTATTATCACCTGACAGACTCCAGGACTCACTGCAGACTCCAAGACTCGCTGCCCTCCAGAGAACAGAAGTGATGATAAGTGTGAGGACGCTGGGGCCTTTCTTCTCACCAGGGTCCGAGAGGTTCTTTCCACGGCCATCCTCTTAATCTGTTCTGGGTCCCAGGAAGCGGGGAAGAGTAGGTTCTTGGTACTTAGGACTTGATCCTGTGGTTGGCCTTTGGCCATGCTGCTGCCTGACTGTCCCCGCCTGGGGACTGAGCCCTGGCCTGAGTTCCCCTTGGTAGGTGGGCTCTGGCAGAGGGTCCTGCACTTGCTGAGGAAGGGAATTCGCACAGCCCCTCCAGTCTGAGGGTCCTGGCCCAGCCGCAGGGGAATTCCTTGCCCTGATCCCTTCCCCACACCCAGGGAAATCGCTCTCAGTTTTTTTTTAAGTTTTGTTTGAAATAAAGTCCTTAGTTAGCCATCTGTGTCATTTCTGAGTTGTATTTTTTTTTTCAGGGTGGGGAGTGAACAGATGCCTTAGTGTCCAGGATACAAAAGGCACCACACAGAACGAGGCGGAGGAGGACTGCTTTTTCCCTGCCTGTCGCGGTGAATACCACCTCTTCCCTGAGACAGGCCGCCCGTTTTGACTCTCGCCCCCTCCCAAACACGTCCACATGGTCTTAAGTCACATAAAAAGAGAGGCCTGAATGGGGATTAAACCACAAGCAGTTTTAATGGTCTGGTTTCCTCCCTCCCATCTCCCCCACGGTTAGTATTATTACTACAACAGTAAAGGGTTCCTGAGAGCCTGTCCCCTCCTCTCCCTGGGACCCCCTTGACAGGACTCGTCCCCACCAACCCCCCCTGGATTTCTGGGGGGAAAAAAAAAAGACAAGTGAAAGGCACTGTAGGGCTGGGGGGCTTGAGTGCTAGGGAGTCAGAGGGGGCGCTAGGGCAGAGCCAGGGCTGCCATCTGTGCCCACAGGGGCCGAGGAGCATGCCCCAGCATTGAGCCTTCCTGTCCTCCCACCCCCATCCCACGGAGGGGGGGCTGCAGCAAGAGTAATTAGTGTTGGGCTCAGAAAGGAGGAATGGAGGGCCCACTCTACCAGGACCCAAGGGCCAGACCCAAGGGGACTGCAAATAACTACCATCCTCAAAACCTTGTTGTCCTTGGGGGGCCCCAGGGAGAGGAACTGAACAAACATCAATCAGAATGGACCTCCCCGGCCCAGGGACCAGGCAGCAGCAGTGACCCAGGCTCCCGGGGAAGAAGGAGGGGGCTAGCTAGTCAGTCCGGGCCTCAGCCCTAGTTGTCCCCACTGCCCCCTTGCCGAGCCCTGATGAATGCCATGCCATGTGTGCGGAAATGGGTCTTGAGGTTGAGAGGACTGTCGCAGCTCTTGCCACAGACTTTACAGGTCAGTGGGCCTCCAGAAGCCGGCGAGGGTGAATCTCCCCCTTCTGGGTCAGACCTGGGAGGCGGGGGCACCTCTTCCTCCCCATCCCCCAGGCCCAGGGCACCGGCACTACTCACACCCCGCTTCTTCTTGTGGCTGATGAAACGGTGCCGGCTCAGGGAGCCAGGGGAGGCAAAGCACAAGCCACAGTCGAGGCACTGCTGGGCACCGCCATCTACTCTCAACCCCACCATGAGGCTCGGCTCCACTGAGCCACTGCTCCGGCAGCGCAGGGGTCCATGGCCTCCGGACGCGGGTCCACCCCTGGGGGACTTGGCTGGAGGTGTCGTGCTGTCAGGCTCCTCGCTGCAAGAGTCAGAGGACTGGCGGCGTTTCCGTCCTGGCCCCTGGAGGAGAGAGTGAAGGAGCTGGGTCTCCTGTCACCCCGCTTCCTGAGACCAGGTCTACAGCCGTGCAGGCTCCCGCTCCCACAGCCCTCACACAGCGGGCGGGGCCTCTGCCTACCTGGGCTCTGGCACCGGGGCCCCGAACCAGGGTGCTCCCCCGGCCAGGGGACTGGGCCCCGAGTGGCAAGCCGTGCCGGACCTGGACGTGTTTCTCCAGGATCAGGCGGCTGCTGAAGGTGCGCTTTCCCTCTGTGCAATACCTAAGGGGGAGAGCGGGCGGGGTGGGTGCCGGGGCACAGCCAGAGCGGCTACCAGAGCAGAGGAAGGCCTCAACTTGCAGTCCTCTCAGACCTAAGAGGCAGGTGGGAAGGTGTATGGGGGAACCAGGGTTGGTGGAGGGAGCCCTGCTGGACAGAAAAAGAGGACCGGGGCGAGGGGGTAAAGGTTACCTGCATGGGTAAACTCGCTTGATACCCTCGTGATTGACTCTGACGTGGCGCCTCAGGCTGGGGGCGGAACAGAAGGAGCGCTCGCAGAGTCGACAGGGGAACTTCTTCACCGACTAGGAGAGTGGAGGGTGGGGAATCACAGAGCCAGGCCCCACCCAGGACCCCAGGACCCCGCCCCGCCGCCACCCAGGTCACCCCCAGTGCTGCCCCTCCAAGCCCGTCTCGCCCCCCTGGCGGCGCCCCGCTCACCTTGCCGTGCTCCTTCTTCATGTGACCCACATACTCGTCACGCTCAGGGAACCAGGAGTGACACAGGCCACAGGTCCAGCCTCCAGAGCCCCCACCGCCGCCCTTGATGGCTTTGCTCCCCAGGTCTCGCCGGGTCCGCTTGGCCGGGCGAGGGGGCTCGGGGGAGCTGGGCAGTTCTTCCTCTTCAGAGGATGAGGAGGATTCCTCAGTAGGAGCAGCTGCTCCTCCCCGAGTCACAGCCAGCTCCTCGGGCTCAGTCTTGGGGGTCAGGAGGGCACCCCCTGCCCCTTTCCCAGCAGTCTCCTCCCCTGAGCGCCCAGACTGATGGGTGTTCTGTGAGAGGGAGACAAGCGGTGGGGGGGGGGGTTGCTGTGGGGGGGGCTGGCTTTGCCAAGGGCTTGGTTCTCCCCTGCCCCCATTTCCGGAGGGATGACCCCCGGTGATGACCCCAGGTTACATGGCCGAGCACCCCGCCTCTGCCCCTTGATTCCTGTACCTTGAGATGTTCCAGCATGGTCCTTTTTTGGGCAAAAAGCAAAGGACAAGATGGGCACTTAAAGACGCTGACACGCTGGGGCAGCAAGTGCTGGTCAAAGTGTGAGGAGAGGAGGGGTTTGTGAGTAAAGACCGTGTCACACATGGCGCACTTGTAGATCATCCTGTGTGGAAGGAGAGGACAATGCAGACACCGGCCCGTCACACCCAAACCCCCTCCAGCCCGCCCCCCTCACGCTCCACCCCCAGGTCTCACTTGGCCTGCTGCGTGTGGAAGCTGGGATGCTGGGTGTACAGGTGGGCGTGGGCGCTGGGTGCAGACTTGAAGGCCATGGGGCAGATGGGGCACTTGTGGAAAACCTCACAGTGTGACGTCTGGATGTGGGACTTGATGGAGTTCACACCCCCAAACACCACGGCACAGCTGGGGCACCTTGGGGAGGAAGGGGAGGCGCTGCGGTGAGGTGGGGGCTTCTCAGCAGCCACCCCTCCGACCCCACACTCACTCTCAGGGACTGGGTGGACTCTGAGAGGTTATCGGCGGTAGAATACGAGCAAGTGGAGACACGAAGGTGGTGCAGGACCTGGTTCCCCAAGGGAGGCCTGCAGAGGCCGAGCTGGTGCTCCAGAGGTGGCCCTGCTCGCTCCCTCCCCGTGGGGACGATGGGAAGCCAGAGAGATCTCAGGCTGCATCCGCCATCACACCAGGGCCGAGGGATTCCACATGAAAGATGGGGCTCTCCCTGAGACGCCAGCTGCAAGACTGGTGCCAGGAGCAATGAGATCTTAGAGTGCCGGGGGAAGGGAGACAGGAGGAGGAGGAGGGAGGCACCTGTATCCTACGCGGCGAGAGAAGTGCAGACAGGCCTCCCGGAGATGTGTCTGAAAATTGGCTTGCAGAAAGTTGCCCCCACACTCAGGGCAGACGTGGGGAGGTCGGTTCTTATGCATGCGCTGGTGGGCGCTGAAGCTGCAGCGATTGGGGAGCATCATGGGGCAGGCTGGGCACACCTGTCGAGGAGGGTGAAACAAGGACAGTAGGTGAAGAGTGACCTGTCCCCCTTCCCTTCTCCCAACCTGACCAACACGTTCCTAGATCCCATTCCCATTGCATCTGACTGTCCCCTACCCAGGAAGGGGCTGCGAAAAGCAACTCACATTGCTGGTGGCCCCAGGGGCAGGTGGTCCGAGCTGCTGGAAGTGGGCAGCCATGCCAGCCTTGTCCCTGCACTGCTCCTTGCACTCCAGGCAGCGAAAGCATGTGTAAGCAGAAGTGGCCGGGGCAGCAGGCGGCTCAGTCGAGAGTGGCAGCACAGGGGCCTCAGTGGCGACTGCAGTAACGGCGACTGAGGTGACAGCCCCGTCACCCTTGCCCAAGGCAGGCAAAGCTGGAGGTCCGAGGGCAGGTGGGACAGCCAGCAGGGGCGTAATGTCTGGCTGCCCCACCATCTGGTCAAGGGCCACCGGCCTCATGACCAGGTGTGAGCACTGCATGACGAGCCCCTTGTCCTTGTGCTCGCGGGCGTGCAGCAAGAGGCTGCACTTGTTGAAGAAGACCAGGCGGCGGGCGCAGTGGTTGCACGTGACCTCGATGCGCATGCTCCGGCGGTCATAGTGTCGCGCCAGGCTCTTCTCCAACGAGAAGGCGTCCCCACACTCGAGGCAGCGGTAGCCTGTGGGCGGCAGGGCCAGCCCGGCCTCGGCCGGTGGACTCAGGTTTGGCCGGTAGGCAGGTAGCAGGTTCTTGCTGTTGAGGATCTTGTTGAAGGCCTCTACCAGGCTGGACTGGGTCCGAGAGATCACCGTGCCACCTGCTGCCCCTGGCCCGGTGGCAGGCTTAGAAGGCTGCACCATCACCACTGAGGCGCCATTCACCTTCTGCCCCCCTGTTCCCAGCCCTGGCCGCCCCTCAGCCTTGGGCAAGGCTTGGGGCACCAGACCCAGCACATTCTTAGCCATAGTTTTAGGGCTGGTGGCAGTGCCCCCAGGCAGAACCACAGCTTTGCGGGCCACACTGGCCGCCATCAGCATGGCAGTACTTGCGTTCTGGATGGTGGCCACAGGCAGCACGGTGCCCTTTAGCCTCGTGCCATCACCCAGCTGGACACTCACCACCTTTGGACCCTCAGGGGTCGGCGCTGCGGGAGACAGCTTCAGGAGGCTAGTCTCCGCCAGGAAGCCCGCCTCGGCCAAGGAGGCGGGGGGATCAGGGTCTGAGGGGACCCGGGTTACAGTCCTTGTGATATTTCCGCAGGATGTTTTAATGGTCTTGATCCGCACCTTGAGGGGCCTAGAGGAGCTCGAGGAGGCGGGAGAGTCATTGCTGTCTTCATCTGCAGCCTCGGCTCCACTGGAGGGACTCTGAGGACTTCCTGGGGGAGACTTGTCCACTGGCCGCTCATCCTCTTCTTCCTTTAGGGGCTGACAGCTGGGGACTTTAGGGGAAGCGAGAGGGCTCTGGTGCCCTGGAGACTGCTTGAAGAAGGGCACCCCGGCAACCCGGGGAGGTGAGGCACTGGCAGGGACGCCTGCTGCCTCAGGGCTAGAGCCTGAGCCTGGCCGGGCTATGCTCTGAGGACGAAGAGGGCTGCAGCTCTCCTGCTTCAAGGGCCCCAATGGTGGAGAACCGGGAGGCAGCAGGGCTGGGCCATTCTCCCGCACCAGCTCAAAGGGAGAGGGGAAAGGAGGTGGGGTCATGGCCCCTTCCCGAGGGGGCGAGGGCGCAGAGGGAGGCAGGGGGTCAGGGTGTTCCCCTGGATCAGGCCCAAAATGAGCAAAGAGATCCAGTGGAGCTTTGCCTTCCATGGATTTTTCTTTCCAGGTACCCCCACTGGGAGGAGCTGGAGAGTGAGGGGTTCCTGGAAGGGATGGCTCAGGGCCCCCAAAGCCATTCTGCATCAGACGAGGTCCCATAGGTCCTTCCTTAGTCACTCCCCCAGTCCGGGCCCCTTCGCCTCCTGAACTCCCAGCCAGGGACTCTGACTGCTCAGGACACACAGTGTTCTTGACAATGACGCTGACTGCTGAGATGTCTGACGGTGGCTGGCCATGGTCAGAGGCCTGGGCAGGAACCCCTGGACCATCCCCGGCAGCTGCTGCTGTTGCTTCTCTAGATTCATCTCCTACACCAGGTTCTGGCTTCCCTGGGCCTCCTGGTCCCTCATTTTCTTCTGGTCCAGAGTGGATGGCTTCATTTGCATCAATGTCAGGGATGTCAAAGGCAGCAAGGAGGTCGTCAAAATCAGGGGTCTTCATGTCCCCCATGGCAACAGGTCCCAGACCTGCTGAAAACGGTACAAGGGGGGAGAAGCTGAGAAGCTTCCTCTGGAAGCAGGAACCCTGGACTTCCTTCCTCAGGATCTCCCTAATCACCCCCTCTCAGAACCCACGTGCCCTCTGACTTGGGGACACCCTCCACCAAAGGCAAATCCTAGAGAGCTGGTGGAAGCACCTGTTTGGCCAAACCCTAAAATTGAAAGGAAAGCAGTATGTAACATTCCAGGGAGGATGCAGAGAAAGCAAAGAGACTTCTCAGAAATACAGGTAAGAGATAAGGGTAATAGGGAGGAAAGGAGTTCAGTGAGTATCTTGGTTGAAACCACCTCAGCCCCTCCTGTGCCCAGCACAGAATCAATCAATTAATCAATGCTACCATCTAGGTTTAAGGGCTCATTCATGGCAACATGGGATCCATTCACATTCTTTGTGGATCTTTTGGGGGTCCACAGAGATCTAAAAAGCTATGTGTCTAAAGGGGTAGTGACTTAAGCCAAAATATAAGAACTGATTCTAGTTTCAGCTTTTATCAGTGGCCTGCTACATAAGTAAGTTACTTCATTATCTTACTCTTGCTGTCTGAAAGAGGGGGCAAGTAATCTATACGTGACAGGGTTGTCCTGAGCATAATATGAATTATAGAGCCAGAACCCAGAGCATGCTTTATTATTACAGCCAGGACAACAAGGACATGCCGGGCCAAGAAGAAGCTGGGAAGGAATAAGCACTGGAAATCTAGGGCTGGGGTCCAAGACAAGAGTCAAGGGTCATGTAAAGTCAAGTCTGTGCCACCTGGGGTCATCACTGACACCTGGAGATCTAGTTTGGTTAACAGGGAAAAGTGGACTTGGGGAAGTTGCCCAAGAGACTGAGTTGGGAAAAATAAGACACAGGAACAGAAGGAGACAAAGAGAAGAAACAGAGGGGGAAACCATGACGGCAGCCTGGTCACAAGGGCCCTAGCCTAGGCTTCTCCTATCATAAACACCTGCTGCTCGTTCACCTACCTTCCCAAGAGTGCCTGGCCCTCCCCCAGCCAGCTCCTCCTCCCTTCCTCCCTCCCCATCTTGCTCTCTCAGGGCTAAAACTCCAGGGTACGAGCTTATCCAGCACAGCTGCCACAATGGGGAAAAGCCAGGCCCCTCACCCCTGTCATTTCTGCTCTGAGCTCCTCACCCCAACTCACACTCCTCACCCTTTTCATTTTCCCTTGGCAACAGTAGCCCAGGAAGTCTCACCCAACCCCCCACCTGGCCCAGTATTTAAAAAAAAAAAAAAAGTCCCACAAGACTTATGTGGCACTAAACCAACAAGAAGGCCAGCCTAGAGCTTGCGGGGGACCCAGGTCTGTTCCCTACCTGTTTCTCCCAACAAGTGTCCATATCTAGGAAGAAGCAACTCTGCCCTTATACACTCCCTGCCCAGGATGCAAGCCATTTTCCAGGGCCAATTCCCTCACCTCTTTCCAGCCTTTAGAGTGTAACTGGAGATAGTCCCAGCAGGTGGCAGCTGGCAATGCTGGGACCAAGGTGGGGGTGGAGGGAGAGGGTACCAACTAGAGGAAGAAAGGGGAGTCCTTCTCTCTCCTCCTCTACTTAATCCTGCAGACTCTGGGTTTAAACAAAGCCCTCCACCCCTTGCTTCTGCCCTGTTGTATCGCTAGGGCCCTCCCCTGCCTGGATCCCTCTGCACCTGGAGAGGCCCGAGCTACCTTCCACTCAGGCCCTCAGAAAAGTGGGCTGGTGGAGCACAGATCAGTGGAGACTATGAGAAAACATCTGCGAACTCGCCTCCCCCAAGCAACTCCCCCTTTGGCGTCCAAGTGACTTAGAGGTCATCGAATGGCCAGGAGCAGACAGTATCAAGCAGCAGAGCTCAAGGCCGAAGAGGCTAAGGCCCAGGCCTTTCTGAGGCTGCTGCGCCCTGTCTCTTGGCCTCCAGCCCCCCTCCTTCCTTCTGTTCTTCCCCAAAAGCCAAAGGAAGGGGCTGAACAGGAAGAGGGTGAACCGGCCTGGGTGAACCGGGTCTGGGTGGGGGCTCCGCGTCCTCTTCCCTGGCCCGGGGCCTGCTGCGCAGAGGAGGGCGAGGGGCCGGCGGCCGGGGGCGATTAGGCTGCCGCCGAGCTGGGCAGCGGGCGGAATTAAGTCCCTGCCATCTGCCGAGGACCGGCGCGGGGAGCAGGTCCAGGATAGCGGGGAGGGGGCGGGGTGTACACAGGAGAAGCCGGGGGGAAACTGAGGCGCGCCGCTCTTCTCTAGCTCTTACCGGCGTGCCAAGGGAAGGACGGGCCTCAGCCAGGCCAGACCCTTGGGGAGCTGCCGCGCAGCACCTCCGGCCCTGGGCTACAGGAGAGTAAGGGGGGGGGGCGTGGAAAGAGAGGAGTGGGGAGGGGACAGTCTGCCTGACTCGCAGCTCTCCAGCCGGGGTCCATCCCAACTCCGACCTCCCCGCTTCCCCTCCCTGCGCAGCGCAGCCTCCTCCCTCACGGACTCCCGAGGCTCTCTCGAGACTGGGGAGGGGTCGGAAGGCGCGCGGAGGCCCGGAGCGCGAGCCTGAGTCCCGCCCGGGCCCGGACGCTGACCCGCGCCCAGTCGGGGTGCAGGCTCGGCTCCGGCCTGGTCCAGGTCCCCCGCCCCCACCCCCGGACACGGACACCATTTTAGGTCGCGACATCCCTCAGCCTCCAGTCCCCTGGCCGCGCTCCGGACACCTCTCTGGCTGGGGGGAGCCAGGAGTTGGGACCCCGACCTTCCCAACACGTTTACCCTGCTAGGGTCTGTGCTTTCAACAGGCTGGGAGTTTCGCCCATCCGCCCCAAAGAATGGGGGCGGCGTCGGGGCCCTCCAAGAAGCCATCCCGGGGGGCGGCGCGGGGAGGGGGGTTAGTTAGCCAAGTGGGGGGAGGGGCGGGGGTATTTACCCGCCCCCCCAGGGGCGGGGCCAAAGGCGGGTATTCACCCCAGGGACGCTTACCTGTTCCGCTCCCTGTGCGGGCTGAAACCCGACGGTCTCTCCCCTACTCCGGCCACTGCCGCCGCCGCCGCCCTCCCCGCGACCGCCGCTACTTCCTGCTTCTCTCCCGTTCAGCCTCCCCCTCCCTCAGCTCTCTTCGCGTTCCCGGTCTGGGCTGCCCGCTTTCGCACTCGCCATTGGCAAATATCCCTGTCGTTCAGTATTGCACCCCGCCCAGCTCCGCACTGGGTTGGCCTTAAGTACTGCCGCTCGGAACCAGGTCTGCACAGCCTTCCCGGCTTCATTGGGCAAGGAGCCTAGGCCTTCTGGAGATGCTTCTCCCCATTGGTTGCGCCGGGACCCACCTGCCCTGTGCGTCTCAAAAATGGTTGGCCTCCGGTACTGTCGCTTAGAAAAAAGCCAATCTGGTTCCCTCCTTTCCTACTGGAGGAGGGGACTATCCCAGGTACGTCTCCGCCCCCTCACTCCCTATTGGCCGCGATCTTTGAAGCCTGCAATTCACTTATGCAAATTTAAAGAACTCTGCTTTTATTTGGTGGGCACTCTGAGAACCTTTTTGGCTTTGAGTGGAGCCCGGCTATGTAGATCCACTTGTGCTGTTTTCTCAAGCCAGTCAGTCATGCCATGCAGAAGTCACAGAAGAGACGTCACCGAAAACATTACGTCATCGAGTTGACCATTTCCTCACGGTTTTCCCCAATGTCTAGTCATATAACCTGTACCGTTGAGGTCCTCGCAGAGGCTAGCTCCTGGGCGATGGCGTCACCCACCTCTCTCCCTCTGCAGGAGGACTTGTAGCAGCGGCGGGATTTGGAGTGTGGAAAGAACCAACACCTGAAACCTGGGACGGGCTTGCAGACCGGAAGTAGGGGAGAGGTGACGTCAGGCTGTTGGCGTGGCCTGAGCCATTTCCAAAGGTATCTTAAAAAAGCATTATGGTACGCTTCCTAAGCACAAGGGAGGGGGGGAACCGCACCCCGAGTCCATTTCCCATTTAAGAGTGCTCCTGTTCCCCGCCCCCAGCACGGGATGGGGGTGGAGTCCAGGCCGGTTTTCCCGCGCTTTGCTGCCCCGCCCCCTGGAGGCGGGGGAAGGGGAGGGGATGCTCAGAAAATGAATTCCCTTGATACTCTCTAATCAGCAAGACCTTGCAGAGTTCTTTTGCAAGCCCAGTTTGCCGCCACCTTGCGCGCACCCGAGTATGCTGGCGAGCCTGCGCATCCTGCCTTGATTACAGCTGCTGAGAACCTGGACGTAGTTAGAACTTGTCCACGGGGTCCCTGAACCTCTGGACCCAGGACTCTCTATCTCGCCCTTAGAGTTTGCATGGGTAATAGTGACTGTATTGAGGTGTAAACCAAACCTCTGGATAGGAATATTGGTCACCAGATGGTCACCACTTACCATCTGGTTCCATGGGGCAAGTCACTCAACCTCCCAGAACCAGTTTTCTCATGGGTAAAATTGAGATTATAATGCCCACCTGACATGATTGTTTTTCTGAGGATTAAAAGCCTTTACAATGTAAAAGTGCTTTGTAAAATGATGGACAAGTGAGATTAGTGCCCCTCTCACCACCGGTTTTCTCAAGGTTGCCTGTGGTTGCTCGAGTTCACAGGGCCTTGTCCATCTCTGAACAACTAACTAGAATTGCATAGTGGATGTAGTCAACCGGTATTCCATTCTCATCTCCCTCTCTGAGTCTTCGTGTATGGAACCATAATTACTACTCATATATGCATGCTCTGTGTGGGACATATTACAAGAATTTATGTATGTTAACGCATTTAATCCTTACCAAAACCCTGAAAGGGAAGTACCTTTTTTTTTTTTTGGCCACACCAGTGGCATGCAAAAGTTCCCCCAGACAGGAATGGAACACAAGCCACAGAAGTGACAACACCGGATCCTACCACTCACCCACCAGGGAACTCCAAAGTACTATTATTATCTCCACTTTACTGAGAAGGAAACTGTGGCACAGACAGGTTATGTTTGGTGACTTGCCCAAGGTTAGAGGTAGTGGAGTTCAGATTTTTAGAATCCAGAAAGCTAAACAGTTTTTCACATACCCCTTTGCCAGTAAGGTTCTAGATAGGTTCGTTCTTCAGTTAGATATCCTAACTGTATTTAAGAAATACTCGGAGTTCCCGTCGTGGTTCAGTGGTTAACGAACTCGACTAGTATTCTTGAGTATGCGGGTTCTATCCCTGGCCTTGCTCAGTGGGCTGAGGATCTGGGGTGGCTATGAGCTGTGATGCAGGTTACAGATGCGACTCGGATCCCACGTTGCTGTGGCTATGGTGTAGTCTGGCAGCTGTAGCTCCAATTTGACCCCTATCCTGGGAACTTCCATATGCCACAGGTGTGGCCCTAAAAAGCAGAAAGCTAAACCATTTTTCACATATTCTCTTTCCAGGAAGGTTCTAGATAGGTTTGTTCTTCAGTTAGATACCCTAACTGTATTTAAGAAAAACTGGGAATTCCCATTGTGGCTCAGTGGTTAACGAACTCCACTAGTATCCTTGAGGATGCAGGTTCGATCCCTGGCTTCACTCAGTATGTTAAGAATCCAGCATTGCCATGAGCTGTGGTGTAGGTAGCAGAAGCATATCAGATCCTGCGTTGCTGTGGCTGTGGTGTAGGCCTGCAAACTGCAGCTCTGACTCAACTCTTAGCCTGGGAACCTCCATTTGCCTCAGGTGCGGCCCTGAAAAGAAAAAAAAAATAGTTCAACTAACATTTCTTGAGCACCATCTATAAGTAAAACACTGTTGTGGGCCCTGGGGATACAGCAGTGAACAAAGCAGACAGGAATCCCTAGCCTCATGACACTTACATTCCTGTGGAGGAGACAATAAATATGATAAGTAAGTGAAATATATAGAAGCATGCTAGAACTGTTCATTGCTGGGAAGAAAAATAAAGCAAAGCCATCAAGCCATGAACATACACAGCCCAGGTCGCTGCTGTGACACAGGTTTGATCCCTTGCCCGGGAACTTGCAACAGGCACAGCTAAAAAAAAACAAACAAACAAAAAAAACTCCGAAGATCGGTCGTTGCTATATGTTCAGATGAAGGGAAGGTTGAATGGGTGGAGCAAAGGTTGAATGGGTAGTGAAACTATTCTTTATGATACTGTAATAGTGGATATATGACATTTTACATTTGTCAAAAACCCTAGAGTAAGGTATGGACTTTTGTTAATAATATTGTATCAGGGAAGGGGGAGGGAGTGAGATGAACTGGGAATCTGGGGTTAATAGATGCAAACTATTGCATTTGGAATGGATAAGCAATGAGATCCTTCTATACAGCACTGGGAACTATATCTAGTCACTTGAGATGGAGCATGATGGAGGATAATGTGAGAAAAAGAATGTGTGTGTGTGTGTGTGTGTGTGTGTGTGTGTGTGTGTGTGTGATTAGGTCACTTTGCTGTACAGTAGATAATTGAAAGAACACTAAACCTACTATAATGGAAAAAATAAAAATCACTCAAAATAAATAAAAATTTAGAAAAAATAATACCGTCTCAACATTGGTTCATTAATTGTTAACAAGTGTACCACACTAATAAAAGATGTTAATACCAGGAGAAACTAGGAGAAAAGAAAGTGTATGGAAACCCCCTGTAATTTCTGCTCAGTTTTTCCATAAACCTAAAACTGCTCTAAGAAATAAAGTCTACCAATTTAAAAAAATGTGAAAAAGCAAAGCAGGGAAAGAAGACAGGAAGTGTGGGGAGGGTTGCAATTTTAGATAGGGTGAACAGTGAAGGCCTTTCTGAGAAGGTAGCCTTCAGGTATAGGCTGAAGGTTGGTGAGTAAGCCATGTACCTCTCTGGTGGTAGAACATACCAGCAAGGGAACAAATGCGAGGTTTTGAGGTGGGAGTGTCCTCCAAAGAGGTAAATGGGTGGGATGATTTGGGGACTATTGGAAGGACTCTGGCTTTTTCTTAAAGTGGGATGGGAAGGAAACAAATGCCATGGTGGCCTGGCTTACCTTTTAAAAGGGTTGGATCTGGGGTCTGAAAAAAAGAAACTTGAAACTCAAACATTTGGGGCCTGAGGTAGCAGAAGAAAGACGCTGACATTTCCTGAGCTGAAAAGGCTACAGGAGAAGCGGGTTCTGGGGTAAGGTCAGCAGCTCAAAACACACACACACACACACACACACTCATACATGCATACTTGGGAGATGTAAATTTGAGTGTCATCATCTTATAGATAGGATTTAAAATTGGGTCTTTACACTAACAATGAAATATCAAAAAGAGAAAGTAAAAAACCAATCCATTTTCAGTTGCATCAAAAAAATTAAATACTGGAATTCACAGTGGGTTAAGGATCCAGCATTTTCACTGCAGCGGCTCAGATCGCTACTCTGGTGCAGATTCAATCCCTGGTCCGGGAAACTTCCACATGCCATGGGTGTGGCCAAAAAAAATAAATACTTAGGGATAAGCCTGACCAAGGAGCTAAAAGACATGCTGAGAACTATAAAACATTGATAACGGAAACTGAAGATGATTCAAAGAAATGGAAAGGTGCTCTTGGATTAGAATTAATATTGTTAATATGGCCATACTACTCAAAGCAATCTACAGATATATTATGATCCCTATTAAATTACGCATGACATTTTTCACAGAAGTAGAACAAATAATCCTAAAATTTTTATGGAACCAAAAAAGACCCAGACTTGCCAAAGCAATCCTGAGGAAAAAGAACAAAGCTGGAGGCATAACCTTCCCAGACTTCAGACAACACTGCAAAGCTGTGGTGTAGGCTGCAGATGTGATTCAGATCCTGTGTTACTGTGGCTCTGGTATAGGCCAGCAGCTACAGCTCCGAATGGACCCCCAGCCTGGGAACGTCCATATGCTGCGGGTGTGGCCCTAGAAAGACATTTAAAAAAAAAAAAAAGGAAGAGAAAGACAAATACAGGATGATATCACTTATATGTGGATTCTATAACAGAAGACAGGGAGTTTCAGCACTGTGGACCAGGTTCTATCCCTGGTCTGGGAACTGAGATTCCACATCAAGCCACTGCAGGCCATGGCCAATAAATAAAAAAAGTAAAATATGACACAAATGAACTTATTTATGAAAGAGAAACAGACTCATAGACATAGAAAACAAACTTATTACTAAAGGAAAAAGGGGATGGGGGAGGAATGGATTAGGAGTTTGCAACTAGAAGATACAAACTCATATATAAAATAGATAAACAGGAGTTCCTGTCGTGGCTCAGTGGTTAATGAATCCGACTAGGAACCATGAGGTTGCGGGTTCAATCCCTGGCCTTGCTCAGTGGTTTAAGGATCTGGTGTTTCCGTGAGCTGTGGTGTAGGTTGCAGACGCGGCTCAGATCTGGTGTTGCTGAGGCTGTGGTGTAGGCCAGCAGCTATAGCTCCGGTTAGTCCCCTAGCCTGGGAATCTCCATATGCCGCAGGTGTGGCCCTAGGAAAAGGCAAAAAGACAACAACAACAAAAAAATAAAAATAAAAAAAATAAAATAGATAAACAACAATGTCCTACTATATAGCACAGGGAACTATATTAAGTATCTTATAATAAACCATAATGGAAAAGAATATTAAAAAGTATTCAGAATACATATATATCTGAATCACTTTGCTGTACACTAGAAACTAACATAACATTATAAATCAACTTTACTTGAATAAAAAAATAAAACTAGGAGTTCCCGTCGTGGCTCAGTGGTTAAAGAATCCGACTAGGAACCATGAGGTTGCGGGTTCAATCCCTGGCCTTGCTCATTGGGTTAAGGATCTGGCGTTGCTGTGAGCTGTGGTGTAGGTCACAGACGAGGCTCTGATCCCACGTTGTTGTGGCTGTGGCGAAGGCCGGCGGCTACAGCTCCTGTTGGACCCCTGGCCTGGGAACCTTCATGTGCCGTGGGTGCGGCCCTAGAAAAGGCAAAAAGACAAAAAAAGACAAATAAATAAGATAAAACTAGGAGTTCCCATTGTGGCTCAGTGATAACAAATCCGATTAATATCCATGAAGATGCAGGTTGGATCCCTGGCCTCGCTCAGTGGGTTAAGGATCCAGCGTTGCCGTGAGCTGTGGTACAGGCTGCAGACGCAGCTGGAATCTGGCACTGCTGTGGCTGTGGTGTAGGCCGGCAGCTATAGCTCCAATTCGACCCCTAGCCTGGGGAAGCCCCATATGCTGCAGGTGCAGCCCTAAAAAGCAAAAAAAAAAAAAAAAGAGAGAAACAGTGACAATAGATAGTATTTTCAAAGGAGGGAAGGTGTGAAATGTGGTGGTGATTGGAGGGGAAAGAGGGGTCAGGAAAGACTATGTCAAGATGAAGAAACTGCAGCATGTTAGTATACGGGGAAAACTGACATTGCAGCAGAGAGACAGAGAAAAGTCCCTGGAGCCAAGTGCTTTAAACAGGCAAAGCGTGGAATCCAGCTCACAAACGGAGGGACATGGATAGTTTGTCATAATAACAGGAGAGAAGGCAGAGTTAGTAGCCTTGCTGAGGAGCAGTGGAAGGTCTCTCTGGCTGCGTCTAATTGTCACAGCGCAAGAAATTAGATCATTCCCTGAGTGAGGATGGTGAAGGAGCTGGAGATTTGAGGAGGGAGAAGGTAGGAAACAGGCATTCAGAAGAGAGCAGTGGACAGGAAGACTAAGCATCCAGGGGGGTGGAAGGACCACTTACAAGGATATTGAAATCAAGAATTATAATAGGAGTCGTGTAGGAGAGAGTGACAGAATGAGGTGGGGGCAGCAGATGGCCGCAACAAGGAAAGGTGGTGGGAGGTATAAACGTGTGTGTGTGTGTGTGTGTGTGTGCGCGCGCGCGCGCGTGCGCGTGCGTGCATTTCTAGCTCCCCAAAGGTACCCTCTTAGCCTTTCCACACAATAATTACTATTATACTACTTCTGTCACTGTTGACTTGTTTTGCCTGTTCTCGAATGTCTTACAAATTAAAACATACTCTCTATCTATAAAATATACTCTCTATATATCTATATATATAGATATATAGATATATTTTGGTGTTTTATTTTTGTTTTTGTCCGTGTCCATGGACTACAGAAATTTCCAGGCCAGGGATTGAACTCGCACCACAGCAGTGACCTGAACTGCCACAGTGACACCACTGGATCCTTACCCACAAAGCCACCTGGGAATTCCCTAAATTTTTTTTTTATTGTGGTGAACTTCACATAACATATAATTAACATTTTAAAGTGAACAATGGAATGGGATTTGGTATATTCCCATTGTTGTGTAACCACCACATCTATCTAGTTTCAACACATTTTCATCACTCCAGAAGGAAACTCCATACACATTAAGCATTTGATCCCATTCCCCACCCTCCCAGCCCTTGGGGAGCACCAACCCCCGTTCTGGTTCTACAGATTTAACTATCTGGATATTTCATACAAGTGGAATATGACCTTTAATGTCTGGCTTCTTTCACTTAGCAGAATGTTTTCCATATTGATCAAAGAAGTTCTTAATTTTAATAAAGTACAATTTATCAACCTTTCTTTCATGGTTAGTGCTTTTTGTGCCCTGGTTAAAGTCAAGAAGATTTTTTTTTCCCTAGAAGTCTTACTTGTTTTACTTTTCATATTTAAGTTCATCATCAGTTGTGAATTAATGTTTATATAGGGTGTGAGTTTAGTGATCATAGTTCATTTTGCCCTTCATAGGGATATTTATCATTTATTGAAAAGACCATCCTCTCCCTGACTGAACTGCAATAGAGTAGTATTTGTTCTTCAGCTGGATAGATGCAGTAACATCCTGTCAGCCTCCCAACTTTCTGATCATGGCAAAGACAGCAGCCTCCCAGGTAGACTGGTTCTGATATGTTCTGAGAATCATTCATGGAAGCCCAGAGTAGAGCCTTCTCCTACAGCCCCTTCCAATAACTTTGTAGATATCTAATTCAGTAAATTTCCTTCCTCCTTAAAACCCCCAGACTGGAGAGTTCCTCTGTGGGCACAGCAAGTTAAGAATCCAGTGTTGTTACTGAAGTGGCTCAGGTCACTGCTGTGGCTCGGATTTGATCCCTGGTCTGGGAAATTCCACCTGCCGCAGGCACGATCAAAAAAAAAAAAAAGCAAAACAATCTGGAGTTCCCACTGTGGCACCACACCTGTGTCATATGGAGGTTCCCAGGCTAGGGGTCAAATCAGAGCTACAGCTGTCAGCCTATACCACAGCCACAGCAATGTCAGTCAGATCCGAGCTGTGTCTGAGACCTACACCACAGCTCGCAGCAATACTGGATCCTTAACCCACTGAGCAAGGCCAAGGGATTGAACCCACATGGATACTAGTCAGGTTCATTTCCACTTAGCCACTAAGGGAAATTCTCTTTATTATTTTTTTCTTTTTTTGGCCACCCCACGGCATATGGAGTTCCCAGGCCAGGGATCAGATCTGACCCACAGTTAAAACCTACTTGGATCATTTAACCCATTGTGCGGGGCCAGGGATCCAACCTGCATCCTGTGCTACAGACACTCTGCCAATCTGGTTGCACTACAGCGGGAACTCCCGGATTTTGTTCCTTTACTGAACCCTGACCAATCAAGCCTTCACAACTGTTTGTCCCCAGTGCTGCTGGTGGCATATATTGTTGCCTGGAGCTTAAATTTTTCTTATTTCCCCAGCAGCTACCTAGTTATACGGTAGGTGGGACCATGGTAAGAAAGAAGGGAAACGTTTTCCTGTGGTTTATTTTATTTAATTAATTAATTTTTTTTTTTTTTTGCTTTTTAGGGCCGCACTCACAGCATATGAAGGTTCTCAGGCTAGGGGCTGAATCAGAGCTACAGCTGCAGGCCTACACCACAGCAACAGCAACGCGGGATCCAAACCACATCTGCAATGTACACCACAGCTCACAGCAACGCTGGATCACTGACCCATTGAGCAAGGCCAGGGATTGAACCCGCATCCTCATGGATACTAGTCAGATTTGTTCCCGCTGCACCACGACGGGAACTCACATCCTGTGGTTTATTTTAGATTATTGCCACCTAAGGGAAAAAGCCACTGAAACTACTAAATGGGAGTGTGCAGAGTCCTACCAAAAGCCCCTCAGCCTTGTCCTCCCCACTGGACAACACTTCTTCAGGTAGACTCACTCTTCAGAAACCACAAGCCTTGGGAATTCCTATCGTGATTCAGCGGTTAATGAGCCTGACTGGCATCCATGAGGATGCAGGTTCGATCCCTCACCTTCAGTGGGTTAAGGATCCAGCATTGCTGTGAGCTGTGGTGTAGGTCACAGATGTGGCTCGGATCCCAAATTGCTGTGGCTGTGGTGTAGGCCAGCTGCTACTTCTCCAATTGGACCCCATACGCCGCGAGTACGACCCTAAAAGACCAAAAAAAAAAAAAAGAAAGAAAGAAAAAAGAAACTACAAGCCCTCACACCCCCTGACCCCTACACTCCCTCTCCGATCCACACCCTGTCCCTGGGTGATCTTATCCACAAACATTTATGACTTTGGCCCAACAACTGTGCCTCACTCACTCAGCTCTCCCGCCTGAGTTCCAGGGGCCACCGGAAATGCCACAGTCACTTCCAAGACCCCATGATGAGAATTAAATTGACTGCTTTCTACCAACCTTCTCTTGTTCCTGGACTTGCATCTCCGGGAAAGTTACCACCACTAACCCACACACAGAAACCTGGGATTTGTCTTTTACTCATTCCTCTTTCTTAACACCTGTGATGGGACCAAACTGACCAAAGCCTGTCAATTCCACCTCCTTAATATCTCTCAAACCCACCCCCAAAACCCACGATCACAACCCTTGTTCCAGCCACCATCATATCTAGGCTGGTTCTCTGCAACAGATTCCTCATCCTTGTCCCAACTCAGCTGAATTTTTTTTTCTATACAATAAACATTTAAAACTCTTCATTCTCTCCAACTGCCTGCACAAGAAAGTCCAAACTCCCTGGCATGTATAAGGGTGAAATAAAGACTTCTTCTTTTTTCCCTTTTTTTTTGGCTGTGCCTGTAGCATGTAGAAACTCCTGGGCCAGGGATTGAACCTGCACTACAGCAGTGACCTGAGCAGCTTCAGTAACAGTGTCAGATCCCTAACCACTGGGCCACAGCGGAACATTTTTATATCAACCAAAACAGTGAGTTTACTACCAACATATCTTCCCAATAAGAACTTTTATAGGATTTACTTCTAGAAGAATAAACATTACCCCCAGAAAGAACTGTGAAGTAAGAATTAGTGAGAAAAAAATGAGCAAACTCACGAGTAAAGCTAAATCAACACTGCTTGGGGATAGACTGGGAGCTTGGGGTTAGTAGATGCAAACTATTATATTTAGAATGGAAAAGCAACGAGGTCCTACTATAGCACGGGGAACTTTTCTGCTGTATAGCAAAGCACTGGGTCACTTTGCTATACAGCAGAAAATTGGCACAATATTGAAGTCAACTATAATTTAAAAAATGAAAAAAATCAATACTGCTTAGGAGTTCTCGCTGTGGTGCAAAGGGATTGGCGGAGGCTCTGCAGTGCCAGGATGCAGGTTTGATGCCCGGCCTGGCATAGAACAAGTTTCAGCAACTGAGGTGGCAACCACAGTGTAGGATCTGATCCCTAGCCCGGCAACTCCATGCTATGGGGCAGCCAAAAAAGAAAACAGCTTTATCTTAAAAAGAAAAAAAAAGCACTGTTTGTATAGTACAATAATGATAATATCTGATTTATGTGTTTTAAAAGCAAGACAGACTTTTGGGTATAGAGGGTACCTTGTACACACTCACTTATTTTTGTTCCTTCCTGAAATTTATTTTTGTTCCTTCAGTATTCCTTCCCTGATGACAATAAGGAGATTTTTAAAAAGACATAAGCTCCCAAAGACAAAGAGACTGGAAAAGATAACAGCATAATATCGGGTGCTAAAAAGCAGATGAAAGTGTGCGACTGGCTAGGCAGAGCAAAGAAAGCTGAGTTCTAAGCCTGTGGGCAAAGCTGGGAAACACGTTGATTACACTGCAGATGCAGAAACCCTGTGACTCTCAGGAATCAGCAACACCAGGTACCTCTGAAGGAGATGATAAGGTGGGATGAGAAATGAAACTAATCAAAAATCTGTTTAAGGAGAGCTATATCCCAGGTCCCCTATGCTACTCCATCAGCAACTGACTGCCCCTTCTCCGCCAGAGCAGAAACCTGGAGGTTTATGTTTCAGAGAGGACAAGAATATTATTCTAAAAACAGGACTGATCACAACATTGTAAATCAACCATACTTCAATAAAACTTTAAAAAATGGGGGGGGGGGACAGAAGGACTGAAAGAACATTTACGTCCTATATTTCAAGAATCCCAGCCCTCTCCCCCAACTCAGTACCCAGAACACCAGCAATCAGAACCACGGTCTCCAAATAGGAGACTGCAATATGTTTGCTTTGGAGAATCTGATCTAAAAGATACTGACTTTGGGCTTGCTCCAGGAAAAGTTCTGGCCAGATCATCCTACAGAGAATCTTAAAGTTAACAAGCTGCCCAGCAAGGCTCAAAAATACTGTCTCCCACACACTCCGAGGAAGTAAAGCTTAGTTGTGACTGAGAGAGTAAAATTCTACCCTGCCATTCATCAAGCTGGGACAACAGACACAGGACGCCAGCAAAGCTGACAAGAAACACTGTTCTCCCCAAACTATGCAGCAGTAAAGTTCATAACGACCCCTTTCTGTGACTACTGCTTGCTTACTCACCGAGAAACTTTGCACTCTAAAAAATCGACTAGGAGTTCCCGTTGTGGTGCAGTGGAAAACGAATCCGACTAGGAACCATGAGGTTGTGGGTTTGATCCCTGGCCTCGCTCATTGGGTTAAGGATCCAGTGTTGCCATGAGCTGTGGTGTAGGGCACAGACACAGCAGCAACAGCTCCTGGGAACCTCCATATGCCACGGGTGCGGCCTTAAAAAGACAAAAACAAAAACAAAAACAAAACAAAAAGAAAATACCAACAAAAAAAGACTACATTTTCCATCTTTTGCAGCTAACTGTGATCATGTGACTACCTTCTAATTATGTATGTAAACACAGAAAAGATATGAGTGGTGTTTGCTAGGTGGATCTTCCCTTAAAGGGAAGGTCAGACAGCTGGCATATATTCTCTTTAATTCTTTTGATCATCTTCCTCATCTCCTCTCTTTCTGTTTCCAGTCTACAGCACAGACATAGTGATCGAAGGATCTCGATTTTTTTTTTAGGTCCATACCCACAGCATATGGAGGTTCTCAGGCTAGTGGTCAACTCGGAGCTGCAGCTGCTGGCCACAGCCACAGCAACTCAGGATCCAAGCCTCATCTGTAGCCTACACTGCAGCTCATGGCAATGCCAGAACTTAGCAAGGCCAGGGATAGAACCCGCATCCTTACAGATTCTAGTTGGGTTCATTACCGCTGAGCCACATCAGGAACTCCAACTAAAGGATCTTGTAATTTGGAGACACACTGAGGATGGGCACTCTAGACTAAGGATTAGAGAGAGAGAATTCCAGAGATCAGGAGAACCTGATGAATCCCTGGGGACACCATGCCAGCCCTGGGCTGTCAACATCCAGACTTTATCACCTTGGGAGAAAAATTAACTTCCACGTTGTTTAAGTCTCTGCTACTTCCAGTCTCTGTTACAGACATAAATGCAACTCCAAGTTGATATTTAGTTGGTACTAGATGTGGAGTGGTGCAGTAACGGATCTAGAATGTGGCATTAGCTTAGGGGGAATTTGTTGAGCAAGTTACGTAAGCAGGATCCATTCCCCTGCAGGTTGGAAAGCTCGTAGCCCTTCCTATTTGCAAACCACTTGATCGAATGTTTGCCTATTATAACTTAGAAAGCCATTAAGAAAGGATTTTGTGTTCTGCTTCCTTTGCTGCTTTCAACAAAGTTTTACATGAGATATGAAATCTCACTTGAACCAGTCTGTCAACAGTAAAAAAATGGAAATAATACTCTGCTAAGAAAAGCTCTCTCCACTTAGGGCCTACACATGCACATAACATCAGGAGCATAAAAGTTAACTGAGAGTCTCATTATATGGAGCCTGCTGGGTTGAAAAAGTCAACTGCTCCTCTACCCTCCAAGTGGAAGCAGTTCAAAATGGTGGCTGCTAAATAGTCACCCCACCAGAAGCTAACACTGTGGCCCCAAACCTTTCTCAAGCACCTTGTGTTAAGAGGTCTGTGCCTACCCAGTACAAGACTCCGGCAAAGACCAGAGGGACAGCGTTATCTTGCCCTTCAAACCTAGAAAGTAACTAGGGAGAGAGGTCAGAGCACAGAAACCAATATGCAGAATAGGAGTTTTTAGGCTTAATACGATATGTAAGATCTTTGGCCATGGTAATTCATGCTTAAGAATTGACTGGAGTTGTTCCCATCGTGGTGCAGTGGAAACGAATCCGACTAGGAACCATGAGGTTGCGGGTTCGATCCCTGGCCTTGCTCAGTGGGTTAACCATCTGGCGTTGCAGTGAGCTGTGGTGTAGGTCGCAGACGTGGCTGGGATCTGGCGTTGCTGTGGCTGTGGTGTAGGCCCGCAACAACAGCTCTGATTAGACTCCCAGCCTGGGAACCTCTATGTGCCGTGAGTGCAGCCCTAAAAAGACAAAAATTAAAATTAAAATTAAATTAAATTAAATAAATAAAACCCAACAAATAAGAATTCTCTCGTGGCACAGTGGGTTAAAGATCTGCGTTGTCACTGCAGTGGCTTGGCTTGCTCCTGTGACAAGTTGATTCCTGGCCCAAGAACCTTTACACGCCTCAAGCATGTCCAAAATAAATAAATAAAATAAAAACCAACAACGAAAACAAACAAACCCACCCCACTGCCCGCCTGCAGCAGCTATGACTATGAGCTAAAACACCCTGAGTCTCCTGTACAGAAGTGGCTCCCTCTAGAGGTGGCTTCCGAAGTTGTGTAGCCCTTAGAGAGAGTGTCACCCACAGAGGCCTCTTCACAGGAGCCATGAGGGATGACGGACAAGAAACAACTTCCTGAGGACAGAGCAAGGGGCCACGGAAAGCAGTGAGGATTTTCCCAGGGGAAGCCAGATAGACCCACCGAGGAACTTATTCCTCGGTTGGGACAGGTGGTCCTTGACCCTTTGATTTGATATACACTGTTGTTCTGGTTATCTATTGCCACTTCAGCATTTAATGGCTTAAAATAACAATTATTTGTTACTCCCCCAGTTTCTGTGGCTTCTCGGCGCATGGCCGGGCAGGCTGGCTCACGGCGTCCTGGGTGATTACAGCCACACAGCTGGAGCCAGAGCAGCTAGTGGCTGAATGGGCAGCTCGCTCTCTTCGTCCATTCTCAGAGCTTCTCGGTGGCTCTCTGTAGGCTGATTTGGGCTTCCTCACAAAGTGGTGGCCTCGGGGCAGTTGGGGTGCTAACTTAAGTGCTAGGGGTCCCAGCATAAGTGTTCCAGCAAACAAGGCAGAAGGTGCGTTGCTTTTTAGGGCCTAGCCTCAGTGCTCATAGAGCATTATTTCCCCTACGCTCTAGTGGTCAAGGAGCCACTGTCACATCCAGGTTCAAGGGATGAGAACATACACAAGCCACTCAATGCTCAATAGGCCAGTGACTAGTGACTGCTGGGTGTTCCCTATGCTTTCCTTTTCTGAATGAGAGTTTTTCAGGTGGTTGACTTTTCCTACTCCACCAATGTATTATCAGGGGTGTTGGGCTGACACGATTTGTCTTTGGTTTATAGGTTGCGGGACAACAAATAGCCACGTGAGGAACTGATAAAGAGATTCTGAGTAGCTGAAGGGATGCATTGCTGCACAGTGTGGTAATTAGCTATCTAAACTCCATTCGCCTCTTCCTCCTCCAGTTCTTAAATTTCCCATCTTCTCTTGCAACTAGAAATGGTCACATGACAAAATTCTGGCCAATGAGATGTTGAATGAGACATCCAGGAAATCCTTTTAAAAGGGGGCAAAAAGGAGTTCCCATTATGGCTCAGTGGAAACGAACCAGACTAGCAACCATGAGGATGGGGGTTCAATCCCTGGCCTCACTCAGTGGGTTAAGTATTGCTGTGGCTGTGGCGGAGGCTGGCAGCTGTAACACCGATTCGACTGCCAGTCTGGGAAATTTCATATGCCGCAGGTGCAGCCCTAAAAAAAAAAAAAGGAGAGAGACAAATTCACAAAGAATCTGTCACAGAGTAGGCACTCAACTCAATAAATCCTGACTGAATGAATGCCTAGCACTTTAAGCTAAAACTTACTTATTTTATTTTTATGACCACACCTGCAATATATGGACGTTCCTGGGCCACAGGTCAAAACACAGCTGTAGCTGCCAGCCTACGCCATAGCCATGGCAACACCAGATCTGAGCTGCCTCTGCCACCTACACCACAGCTTGTGGCAACATCAGAGCCTTAACACACTGAGCGAGGCCAGGGACCAAACTCGCATCCTCATAGAGACAACATCAGGTCCTTAACTTGCTTAACAGGAACTCCAAAACTGATTTATTTGGTTGTCTGAATTTGATAAGGTATAAAGAATCTTCCTCACTCCATTCCACCATCAACTGCTGCCTTCAACCCCTGTCTTTCAGCAACGTTCCCCACCCTTAGAACACATTTCACAAGTAGGCCCCATGGCTTTCTGGTCAGTTTTATGAAATACCAGTCTTGAATAATCCAGTTTTTTGTCTTTTTTTTTTTTTGTCTTTTTAGGGCCACACCCTTGGCATACGGAAGTTCCCAGGCTAGGGGTCGAATTGGAGCTACAGCTGCAGGAGCTAGAGCTGCTAGATCCAAGCTGAGGCTGTGACCTACACCACAACTCATGGCAACGCTGGATCCTTAACCCACTGAGCAAGGCCAGGGATCGAACCCGCACCCTCATGGATACTCGTTGGGTTCCTTACCACTGAGCCACAACTGGCACTCCATTGAACAGTCCAGTTTTAAAACTTCAGCCTAATATTCAATTCCTAGCCTAACCCCTCCCCTTCCCCCAGCTTAGGGTGGACCCATAGCCCAGAGACTTGCAGCAACAAAGTTGGGAGGGTCCCTTTGTCTTTGCTCTTCCCTCAGTCAGTCCCTAACATGCCCCGATCACCAAACCATACTCATCCTTATGCTCATACATATCTCGAAGAAAACAGTAAACTCATGTAAAGTTCTTCTAAAACTTTCTCACAGCACTTTGCTTGTGCTTTATAGAAGCACTGAGGCAATAATTCTACCACCCCAAGAATCATCCAGCTAAGGAATGAGTTTCCTGCAGGTACCTCAGTCTCTTGGTACTCTCCTTACTTGGTCTGTAGCCTCTGCTTACCTCCCTAAGAATGAGGAAGGGATAACAAAGCACTCCAGAATGGACTGGCCACCCTAACTCCGTAACTCTTCATTCCCTTCCCAATTCTCTCATTTATAGAGGCTGAAGATGATGATGGGGACCATCATTGTTACAAGCTCTTCCAACAGAGAAAGAGTTTTTCTCTTTCATCTGTCCAGTAATGTCTCTCCCTACAATGTGGAGTACCTGACTGCTCTTCTTCTCTCCTTGAGGACTCAGCTCAAACTCCAAGACAACAAGAAAAATCTTTGAATATCTTTTTTTTTCTTTTGTCTTTTTAGGGCTGCACCTTTGGCATATGGAAGTTCCCAGACTAGGCTGAATCGGAGCTACAACTGCTGGCCTACACTACAGCCACAGCCACACCAGATCTGAGCCATGACCTACATCACAGCTCACGGCAATGCTGGATCCTTAACCCACCAAGCAAGGCCAGGGATTGAACCTGCATCCTCATGGATACCAGGCGGGCTCGTTACCACGAGCCACAGCAGGAACTCCTCTTAGAACATCTTGTTACACATGTACCACCACCTTTAATATTCACAACCACCTCATGAGTTAGAGAAATAAGATAAGTAAGACTTAAGGAAGTAAGAACTTCCGGTTAAACATGATGGATGGAGCACACACATTTATATCAGCTCCCTCCAGAAACCACATCAAAATAAGAATAAGGAAATAAAGAAGCAGAAAAGCTCGAGGAAGACTAGAGGAAATGAGAGATGTAATTTTGAAAAATGGGAAGTGATATGTGTGAGGTTTTAAATCCTTAAGTTTGAATATTTCCATCCTATTCATGAGATGGGAAGTGGAAAACCAAAAAGGAATAAAACAACTAGAGTCTTAGAACTTATAAAGACTTAAAAAATTAATAGTTCTTAGTCCTCTGAAAGTGGGGGCAAGAGAACTTAGAAATTCTTTTTAGGGGATAATACTGATCCAGAAGAAAAAGTTCACAGGAACGTGAAGACCAGTCCCTCCCTCAGCCAATGCACAGTGAGTCAGCCCCCAGCTGACCATCTCTGGCACCTTCACACAGCTCTTCTGGACCTCAGCTTAAGTTGGAACAGACAGCCAAAGATCACCAGGGATTTGAAGGCAGACTTAACCATAAAAAAAAGAAGCCAAAGGAAAAAGAACCTGGAATATAACATATAATGAAGGGACCAGAAGAAAATGTCCAAAAAACTACAATTAATATCCTCAGGAATTAAGAGAAAATATTGCACCCATGATAAAAGAATGGATGCTATTTTCTAAAGTAACATTCAGAAACTAATAAAGACTTCTCGGAAATTAAATATACCAAAATAGAAGTAAGTAATTTAAATGAAATAAATGTAAGAAAATCAGAGGTTCAGTCTAGGAGACAGAGTATCTGAGTAAAAGAAGTTTTGGAAAAAGAGAACAAATAAAAGAATTGGTGGGAAAAATACAAAAGGAAAAATTCAGTAACGTTTTCCTGAACTGAGAGACATGAGTTTCCAGATTGAAAGGGTCCGTTAAATGCCCAGTACAGTAAATTAAAAAAACAAAGAAACAAGAATTTTTAAAAGTAAGAGCAAGTTCCAAAGCCTTCCAAAGAAAAAATCAGGTTGCATAAAAAGATATTCAGTTGTGGAGTTCCCTTCATGGCTCAGTGGTTAACAAACCTGGCTAGGATCCATGAGGATGCCGGTTTGATAGCTGGCCTCACTCAGTGGTTAAGGATCTGGAGTTGCCAGGAGCTGTAGTGTAGGTCGAAGACGCAGCTCAGATTTTGTGTTGCTATGGCTGTGGCATAGGCCGGCAGCTATAGCTCTGATACAACTCCTAGCCTGGAACCTCCATATACCGCAGGTGCAGCCTTAAAAAAAAAAAAAAGATATTCAGTTGTATACTCAGAGTGGTGTTGGATTAAATAATTCTAAAAACTAGAAAACAATGGGACAGTGCCTTCAAAATTCTAAATAAATATTATTTTTAATCTAAAATTCTATACTCCGCCAAGATGTTTTCAGGCAAGTAAAGACAGGAAATTTGCTTTCTGGGCTCCCTGCCTCAGGAAGCTACTGGATGATGAATTCCACTAAAACAGGGCATGAAACCATGGAAAATCAGACCATGGTATCAAGGAAATAGAAGATCCACACAGAAGAGAAACAAAGGGATTCCCAGGATGATGGTGCAGGGAAGGGCCAGGACAACTCTGCAGCAGGCCTCATGCAGCCGGCGGGTCTGGAGTAGAAAGCTATCACATGAGGTCATCAGGCTACCTACTTTGTTTGACCAGCTGAGAGGTTTACACTTCTGTCAGAGAAAATGAAAACAAAACAAAGACACAAGAAAGCCCAAGGCAATTATAAATTCTGGGAAAAACAAAAATGTGCCTAAGAGGCAAATTTAATCATAAGACTCATATAGCTTAAGAGTGAACAAAGTTTACATAGTCATAATTATATAAAGGATAAATACCAATTTATCCAAAAATTACTGTCTACTTTTGGAAGAGGGGATGAATGCTGCATGCAGAATAAAAAGCTAAATCCTAATCTTCTATTATAAAAAGTGTACTAAGTGAACTAAGGATTTTATTACCAAAAGTTGTGATAAAATTTCAAAAGGACATTTCCTAGAAGCAGTAGGTCAGAGAGATTTATTTTGTTTCTGATAAGCTATAGGCTTAGGTTTTTTCTGCAAAAAATGAAAAATCTCAGAACATTTCTACAATTATTATATAGCATTTCATGGAGGTCTCTACATACATTAAAAGCATCTGTTAAAAATGTGGAGTTCCCATTGTGGCTCAGCGGGTTAAGAACCTGACTAGTATCCATTGAATGTGGATTCAATCCCTGTCCTTGCTCAGTGGATTAAGGATCCAGTGTTGCTGTGGCTGTGGTAAAGACTGACAGCTGTAGTTCTGATTCCACCCCTAGCCTGGGAACTTCCATATGCCACAGGTGCAGCCCTAAAAAGCAAAAATCAATAACTCTATTAATCAATTAATTAAAAATGCATGAATTGTACACCAGAAATTGACACATTGTAAATCAACTATAACAATAATAAAAAATGCCTAAGTTATCCATTCCTATCTTACATAATATGAAAATAGCATAGTATCGGAAACAATTTAAGCCAGTTTTACCTGAGATGGTGATTGAAAATGCAGACTGGAGTTCTGTGGTGCAGCAGGATGGGGATCTGGTGAAGTCACTGCAGTAGAACAGGTTGCTGCTGTGTCGCAGGTTTCATCCCTGCCCTGGGAACTTCTACATGCCATGAGCATGGCCAAAAAAAAGAGCAGATTAATTACCCTGCCCAAGAAGTATTGAACCAGTATGTCTCTGAGACCTAGAAGTGACATTTGACTGAATCCACCAATGATGTCTAGGTGTCCTAATGGAATCTATTAGATACATCTTATATTAATCTAATGTGTTTTCACATTATAACTTATTTTGCATCAAGTTTTTCTTCTTAAGACAGGAAGTTACCTTCTCATAGCTCTGAGGTCCATAAAGTGTTGATTCTATCAATGATACCAACTTCTATTATTTCATCATTATAGTCTTAACTCTGCTCTGATTTCTCTATCTTAACTTATCAGATGATGGCCTTGTGTTTTATTCATATAATTCCATTCCATTCAAAGGAAGATCAGTAAAAGAATACATCACAAATATTGGTCAAACATGACACTGCAGGAGTTATCGTGTGGCTCAGTGGGTTAAATATCTAAGGTTGTCACTGAAGTGGCTAATGTCACTGCCATGGTGCAGGTTCAGTCCCTGGCCAGGAGTTTCTATGTGCAGTGGGCTCAGCCAAAAGAAAAAGAAAAAAAAAAAAGACATTGCAATATAATGTAAAATCTGAGGTGGGGTTCTTCTTGTGGCTCAGCAGGTCACGAACCCAACCAGTGCCCATGAGGATGCTGGTTCAGTCTCTGGCCTCTCCACTCAGTTGGTTAAGGATCCAGTGTTGCCTTGAGCTATGGTGTAGGCTGGCAGCTGCTGCTCCAATTTGACCCCTAGCCTGGTAACTTCCATATGCCGCAGGTATGGCCCTAAAAATAAAAAAATTTTTTAAATGTGATAGATGTTGAAGACCAGAGAATGAGATGATGGGGATGTTGAGAGTGAGAAGTAAGAAACCCAGGATGGAACTCCTAAGGATCACTAGTGTTTAAGGAGAAAGCAGAGAAGGAGAAGCCTGAAAAGACAGTTGAAAGAGAGAGGCCAAAAAGATGAGGGTGTAGAGACACTGACATCACAAAAGCCAGGAGAAGAAATAAGTTTCAAGAAGAAAATGCTTAACAGGGCCAAATGCTTTAGAGAGAGCAAACAAGATAAGGATTATATTTAGTAAGGAGGATGTCACCGATGACCTTGGCCAGAGAAGTTTCTTCAGGGATGCAGGAGGTGGAGGAAGAGTGAATGTAATGGGCTGAGGGGTGAGCAGAAGGTTTGGAGGTGGAGCAAGCTGCTCTTTGGAACGGCAGAGGTGTGAAAAAGAAAGAGGATGCTGGATAAAAGAAGGGAGGAGGGAAAGACGTGAGAGTTTTTCTAACTACAAAAGTAGTTACATATTCTTTTCATAAAACTCAGCAGAGAAAAGGGAAAATAGACAATTCTACAAACCCAGTTGACAGAGGCAACATCATCCTTAGGTGATGGTCCTTTAATTCACCTCCATGTATTTGAATAAAAAATTGGCTACTTTGAAAGATGCTTGTTTCACTTCACATCACCAGCATTTTCCCTGTCATTAAATAACCTATATCCCTGGTGGTTAGAATTTGGAGCTCTCAATAAATAACCTATAATATTTTTGCTATAAAGGAAAACAGTGAAGTGTAAAGTCCTCAAGGAAAGTTATTGGTAGCATGGACTTGATAGGTACATACCAAGAGGAAAGCAATGGCAGAGCAGATGCTGCAGATAAAAGAGACAGGAGAGGGGGTATAACTACTGCCCGGAGGGGCTGGAGGAGGCAGGAGGGGAGGGATTCAGAGTTTCCCACCTGATGGCCTTGACCCCCTCGATGGGAGGGGGAGTAGAAGGCATGATGAAGTAGCTGCTGCAGGAAAGTGGTGGGTGGGCTGCTGATAATGGGAAACAGCTGGTTCATGGTGGCTCACATTCCAGTGAGTTAAGCTGGTTTTTTATCTTGGTTCTGGCCCTTAATTAGCTAAGTGTCCTTGATCAAAATACTTAACCTCTCTGAACCTTGGAAGTCTAGATGAAAAAGTTGAAAATGTAGATGACGGAGAACCAGTCCACACTTGGGGTCCAGATGGGTACACGAGGGGTAAAAAGGAGCTTGTAAGATGAAGTTATTGGCAAGATAGTGGTTTAAATGATTGATTAGGAGGTCTCTGCTCATTAGGGATGGAAACAAAGCAAGGCAGAAGCTATCAGTAAAAGAAAATGCGAGAGTTCAAAGAAGTGATTTTTACATATTTTCTTGTACTACGAAAGCAACATTTTTGAAGCATTCCTAAAAGCAACTCCCCCTTCAAATCTGCATTTCTATCCTCCAGAAATAAATGTTAATATTAAATACTATGACATTTTCACCTCTGTCTTGCCAGTCCTTGTAGTAAACTGGGAAATGATAGGAATAATTGTTTAGGTGTCACCCAGGCTATGCAGCTCAGATCTCAGGTGCAGAAAAGGTTCTTTTTTTTAAACCTACAAGCCAGTGTCTTTTTTTTGTTTGTTTGTTTGCTTTTTGGATTTTTTTTTTTTTTGACCGAGTTCATGGCATGTGCAAGTTCCCAGGCCATGGATTGAACCTGCACCAGGACAGCGACCGGAGCCACAGCAGTGACTATGCTGGATCCTTAACCTACTGTGCCACCAGGAAACTCTTGGTAGTGTTTTATCAACAGGAGGCCACAAAGACCCTAGACAAAAGCAGGCTGAACCAGATGGACCCAAGGTGGTGGAGAAAGTGGGCTAACAGTTACCGCTCTCCTTACCTTGATTCATCTGTGTTTTCACTCGAAACCCTGAGACCTTGAAGGACACTTGCCCTGATTTACGTTTCAGAAGTACCTGGTGTTTGGCAGAGATTTGCTGCAGCTGTACTTCAAGAGATACACAGTCAACCGCTGCGAACTTGCTGTGACCTGACGACAGCAGAGAGCCTGCACAGATGAAACCTGGAGGTGTCTGTAGTACCTTTGCTTCGCCACCATGCTAAAATTTCCCCCCAAAAGGGAGATCTGCAGCTACTGCGGGGAGTAGAATGCATTTATGCCATATGCAAAGGAATGTGGAAGACTGCGCATGCCCTGGCTGCCACTAAAAATCCCCGCCCCTTTCCTGGAGCCCTGATGACCTGTCTGCCTCCTAACCCTTAAAATTCCCTTACTCCCCTCTCTTGGGGGGGGGTGCTTCTAGAACATGAACCCTCTTATCCAGCCTCTGGCCATTGGATAAAAAAGCCTGTCTCGCTTGCACCAAACTCAGTTTCACAATTGGCAGCTTAAACATGAGCAGGAAAGAAGTCCTTAAATAGCCAGGGGGACTTCCGTTCAGCTAGGGCCCCAAAGGGGTGGTCTTGTGTCTAATTTGGTAGCAACAGCATGGATTCTAGAGCCAAACTTCCTGCTCCATCACTTCCAGGCTGTAGAACAAGTTCTCACACTTTTTGTTCTCAGGATCTCTTTGCCCTCTTAAAAATGGAAGATTCTAAACAGCTTTTGTTTATGTAGACTACATATATTGATATTTACCGTATTAGAAATTAAAACAGAGGGAGTTTCCATAGTGGCGCAGAGGAAATTAATCTGACTAGGAACGATGAGGTTGTGGGTTTGATCCCTGGCCTTGTTTGGTGGGTTAAGGATCTGGCGTTGCTGTGGCTGTGTGGTAGGCCGGCAGCTGTAGCTCAGATTCAACCCCTAGCCTGGAAACCTCCATATGCCATAGGTGTGGCCTAAAAAAAAAAAGAAAAAGAAAAAAGAAATTAAGACAGAAAATTTTAAATATTAATCCATCTAAAAATAGCAACCTTGGGAGTTCTCTTGTGGCATAGTGGGTCAAGGATCTAGTGTTATCACTGCTGTGGCACAGGTTCAATCCCTGGCCCAGGAACTTCCACATGTCTCCAGCGTGGCTAAAAAAACAAAAGAAAAAATATATATATCAACTATAAACTTACTGCATGTTTTATAAACCTATAATTCAATTTCTTATGAAAAGTAACTACATTTTCCAAAACAAAAATGAGAGGGTGCACTGTTTTACATTTTTGCAATAGAAGACAGCTGGATTCTCTTATCTATATATTCAGTCTGTTGCAAATTCTTTTTTTTTTTTTGTCTTTTTGCCTTTTCTAGGGCCACACTTGGGGAGGCATATGGAGGTTCCCAGGCTAGGGGTCTAATCGGAGCTGTAGCCGCTGGCCTACACCACAGCCACAGCAACGTGGGATCCGAGCTGTCTGTGACCTTCACCACAGCTCATGGCAACGCCAGATCCGTAACCCACTGAGTGAGGCCAGGGATCAAACCCGCATCCTCATGGATGCCAGTCAGGTTCATTAACCTGCTGAGCCACGACAGAAACTCCTCAAACTCACACCACAGCAATGACAATGCTGGATCTTTAACCCACTGCACAAGAGAACTCCCTGGGTATTCCTTTCCTTTTTGTAAGATATTCTTTTTCTTACTACACCAAAACTTGGTCCATAGTAGTTTGTTTAGTCACAATGTGGAACCCAAAACCATGTCAATTAACTTCTTGTAATCTGTTACACTTGAATCCATTGCTTTTTCTTGAATTTGAATGCCTCATTTGGAGAATATTGGTTCACTACATAATCTTTCTAATGTTCATATATTACACTTTTTTTGGGGGGGGGGGCTGTGCCTGTGGCATGCAGAAGTTTCCAGGCCAGGGATTGAACCTGAGCCACAGGAATGACAATGCTGAGTCCTCAACCACTAAGCCACCAGCCACCAGGAAACTCCCTCAGTATTCCTTGCAGTGAAGCTCACTTCATTTATTTTTGATAAATACTCAAGTCTAAATAACCATAGTTTGTGGAGTTCCCGTCGTGGCTCAGGGGTTAACGAATCCGACTAGGAACTATGAGGTTGCGGGTTCGATCCCTGGCCTTGCTCAGTGGGTTAAGGATCTGGTATTGCCGTGGTGTAGGTCGCAGACGCGGCTCAGATCCCGCGTTGCTGTGACTGTGGCGAAGGCTGGCGGCTACAGCTCCTCTTAGACTCCTAGCCTGGGAACCTCCATATGCCGTGGGTACGGCCCTAGATAAGGCAAAAAGACAAAAAAAAAAAAAAAATAAATAAATAAATAAATAACCATAGTTTGTCCGACAGCTGTTTTTTTAGTACAATTCTGCAAACCAAGTGGATAGTTCATCTCACAACTCAAACAACTGCACAAGTGATCTTCTCAACCAGAATGCAGCCAAGTACCCTACGAGTATTTCCCACTTTACTGCAGACAATACTAAAGATGTGAACTTAAGGGTTGAGGTTTAATATGATTAATGTTTTACTGCTTCATCAAGGACAGTCTTACATTTGTTTGTCAAGCCCAGAGTATGCAGGAGTGAAGGACAAATGGCTGCCAGCACAATGTGCTGCCACTGCCTTGGATTTGCGCTAAGACACTTTTAACCCCACTGCTTTAGGATCAGTGCAAGTGTCAACCCAGTGGAAGAGGCATGTAACACCATAGCACAGAAAACAGTTTTGACCTCACAAACTCCCTGAAAGCGTCTTGGGGGCCCCCAGGGGTTCATGGACCACACTATCAGAACCATCACTGTAGGAGTTCCCGTTGCGGCGCAGCAGAAATGAATCTGACTAGGAACCGTGAGGTTGCGGGTTCTGATCCCTGGCCCCGCTCAGTGGGTTAAGGATCCGGCGTTGCTGTGAGCTGTGGTGTAGGTCACAGACACGGCTCAGATCCTGCATTGCTGTGACTGTGGTGTGGGCTGGCAGCTGCAGCTCCAATTAGACCCCTAGCGCCTGGGAAGCTCCGTGTGCCAAGGGTGCGGCCCTACACAAGGTAAAAGACAAAAAAAAAAGAACTGTCATTGTAGAGGCAAGTTACCTACCTTTTCTGGCTTTCAGTTTTCTTGTTTATAAAATAGAATTAATAACACCACAGCTACCTCAAAGCGTTGTTGTGAAAGCTAAATGATTTAAAACAAATAAAGCATTTAGAACAGCTCCTGGCACATTGTGTTACACAAGCAATTGCCGATATTATAATCAGATATCCAAAGACATTAAACGTTCTCCCCAAATACATTTTTTGATAGTGTATTATTACATATTAATGTAACACAACGGTTAGATAGTAGGTTGTTTCCAGTCATTCAACACCCTTCTACATGTCTTTGACACTTTTTTGATAATTTGGAGTAAATTCCTGAAGTAGAACAGCCCAGAGCCCACTTATTTTTCATAGTTCTGTTAAAAAGTGTACAGGGTATATCAAAGTGGGAGAGCAGAAAAGTGGGGGGGAGGTCCTTGGGCCAAGTGAGTATTTGACTTCAGCAGAGAGCATTTCTTTTCTTTTCCCTTTTTAATGGCTACGCCCATGACATGTGGAAGTTCCTGGGCCAGGGACTGAATCTAAGCTGCAGCTATGACCTATACCATGGCTGTGGCAATACAAGATCAATACTGCACTGGGCCAGGGATCAAACCCACACCTCTGCAATGACCCAAGTCACTGCACACTGCAGTTGGATTAACCCACTATGCCACAGTGGAAACTGCCACAAGCATTTCTTTTTCTTTCTTTCCTTTTTTTTTTTTTTGGCTTTTTAGAGCTGCATTTGCAGTATATGGAAGTTACCAGGCTAGGGGCTGAATCAGAGCTACAGTTGCTGGCCTACGCCACAGCCACAGCAATGTGGGATCTGAGCCACATCTGTGACCTACACCACAGCTCATGGCAACACCAGATCCTTAACCCACTGAGCTAGGCAAGGGATACACATGTCCTCATGGATACTAGTTGGGTTTATTACTGTTGAGCCAGAATGGGAACTCCAGGAAGCATTTCTTAATATGGCTATGACCCAGGGTGTTGCTATAAGTAAGAACGAATTAACCATGATGATGAAGTGGAAGAAGCCAAAGTGCTAGCTGAGTCACCCTCAAGAACACTGAAGTCACCCAGCTGGCATGCAGAGGACCAGACTGGGACACAGGTCCCATCATGACTTGATGGGTGGACTCTGCCAGAACATGCCTTTGCTGAGGAACCACACCCAGGCCCAGGAAAGCCAGAGTGGACAGTATCTTTATAACCAATACCTACAAAATATTCCCAAGCCCTAGACAATGGCCCATTTCTTTCAAGTAATATTTTTTTTTTTTTTTTTTTTT
>PVHT020000034.1:2608294-2632269 GCA_004024745.2 Catagonus wagneri
GGAGTTCCCGTCGTGGCGCAGTGGTTAACGAATCCGACTAGGAACCATGAGGTTGCGGGTTCGATCCCTGCCCTTGCTCAGTGGGTTAACGATCCGGCGTTGCCGTGAGCTGTGGTGTAGGTTGCAGACGCGGCTCAGATCCCGCGTTGCTGTGGCTGCGGCGCAGGCCAGTGGCCACAGCTCCGATTAGACCCCTAGCCTGGGAACCTCCACATGCCGCCGGTGCGGCCATAAAATGACAAAAGGCAAAAAAAAAAAAAAAAAAAAGAAGGACTGTCGTGAGTGGAGATGGGAAGGGGGACGGCAGCAGGCAGAACTCAACAGGGCGTGCTCTCCTGCATGCCATGGACCCCTCCCCTCTCACACTCAAAGCTACCACGGTTTGAAGCAAAAAAGAAAAAAAGTTGTCAAGCTTTATTTAGGTGCAATGGTTACAGATAACACATCTAACCCTATATGCCACCCCACCCTACGAGGCCCCACCAACAGGCTCAGCTCCCCTTTCCCTCCAGTCTCACTTCTTGTCCTCCTCCTTCTTGTCCTTCTTGCCATCCTTGGTGGCCTGTGAGGCCAGGGAGCCCATGGCATTTCGAATGGCCTCATTGTTGGGATCCACGCCTGGAAGGTTCTCAAGGACACTCTGAAGGAACTCGGGGTCCTGCATCACGTCGTAATCATCCTCCTCCTGAAAAGGGGCAGTGTCAGCTCAGGGCGGGGGCAAGAGATGTGAGCCCCTCTCCCCACCTGACTGGGGCTGGAGGCACCTCTGGCCAAGGGGAGGAAGGATGATTTGGGAAAGCGGCCAGTGCTATGAACTCAGACACTTATTACTGACCAATTAGAAGAGAAGCCTAAGAACTTTGCTTCCTGAGCTCAAAGGGTAAAAACAGATGTCTTTGGGTTTCCTGCTGTCAAACATCCATTCCTCCTTTGCCTTTTTCTAGACCCTCTTTTCACCCTCCTGGGAAGACAGTATCACTGAGAATTGTCCAGACTGCTCCCACCAGCAAGGAAGGAAAACTACACAACAGTAGGACACGTCTCCAACTTTGGCCACCAGCATTCTTGCCTTTGCAAGATTTACAAACAAGAAATGTACATCTGGGTGCTTTTTCCTTCTGCTCCTTGAAGAGCTCATCTATGAAACCCTTACAGCGTTATGGCCCCAGGCCTAGAGGGCTGAGGACCTGAACATAAGTGGATTTTAAGCCTGCCACGGGCAGGGAGTCATCGCTGGCCCTCACCTTGGCGGGCTCAGATGTGTCCATGGCTGAACTGGCGTCGATGTCAGCAGATTCTGCCTGGCCAAACTCTGAGGAAAAGAGGTTGGCCTGTTCAGTTCCACCTTCCCAACCAATCTCTCCGCCTCAGCATGAGCACCCAGGCCCAGCTCACCTGCGCCCTGCAGGGACATCTGCATGGCATAAGCAATCTGTTCTTCCTCGGTCATACTGCTTAGGTCAGGGAGTCCGGTGCGGCCAAACTCCTGCTGGCTGATGGTCATCTTCAGCAGGGCATCATCCGAGTCTGGGAAAAGGAAGAGAGCAGCAGGATGGAACTGTGCCATAGTCCACCCAGACCCACCCCAAACCAGGTGTTCCCAAGCTGCCAGACCCCACCCCCGCCCCACGTCTACACCCGGCTTCTGCAGTCCTGAGACTTCAGATCCACCTCTTTCACCTTCAGTCCCGGTCGTAGCAATCCCAGCCTCAGCAGCAGAGGCGGCGGCTGCCCGCCGCGCTTCCTCCTCCTGCCGCTGCCTCTGCTCTTCCATAGAAACACGCAGGGCCTGGCCAAAGGCAGGGAAGGTCAGATATCCTCCAGCTCTCACTCCCGCTGGGCGCTAGGGAAGGCAGCTGAGGGGTGCGAGGAGAATGCAGCCCTCACTCCCACTGGGCACTAGGGAAGGGCAGCTTTTGGTTTATACACATGGGGACGAAGCTGGAGAGATAACAGGTGACCCAGGAAAAAAAGATGGACTTGGGAGAAGCAAACAAGAGAGTCTGACACTGGCGTCCCTAGAGATCATATAGAATTATGCGGAAGAGGGACCAAGAGAGGGTCTGGGAAAACGAGCAAGGGTGCTTAGGAGTGTCTAGCCCTAGAGAAGCCACGTCAGCAGAGAAGGAGGAAGGACGACCCCTGGGCTCTACCTGAACTCAACGTTTGCTCACCAGGGCCAGCTCAGGATCAGCGCTGGGATCCACTCCAAATTCAAAGTCACTGGCACCAAGACCCAGCATGGCACCACCTTCCCCAGCCAGAATCGGAGAACTGATGAGGGCATCAGCCAAGCTGGGCCCAGGAGGCACTGTCACCAGATGAGAACCGGTTCCATCTTTGCCATTCAACGTGTTTACGAAGGCGGTCAGCTTTTCTGTGTTCACCTCCTGGGGCGGGAAGGACACAGGAGGCTCTCCTTCCCACCCTGCTCCCCATTTCTGCCTTCTCAGCTCCAATCTATGGCTACTCCCTCACAGTGCAGACACTCCTCTGGGTAAGGACTGTTCTCTGTTTATAAGCAAAGCGGTCAAAGCCCCCCAACCGGTCCTTACCTCTTCCCCAAAATTGATAATGTCAACATTTACTTTCTCCTTCTTGAGGCGTTTAGCCAGTTTCACCAGCTGCAAGGAAGGGGAGAGAAGTGAGGAAACCTGTTCCATGTCACGAGGGAAGACAACACACCTCACAAGGGCATACAGGACCTCTCCAAGGTCCCCTAACAAAAACATTGACTTCTGCATAACCAGCTCTCCCCAGACTGACAACCCAATGCCTCTGCCAGGCTCTCCTAAGGGCCACAGACCCCAGTCAAAAACACGTGGTGCCCAAATCCCCCAACTGTCACTTGGACTCACATCTTTCTCATTGTCCTCCACAGGGCTTCCCACGAAGGCAATGATTCGCATCTTGTGATTCTTGCCCTGCCGGTGCTTCAGGGCCAGCTTGAAAAGGAAAAGGAAGTTCTGAGAGTCAGCCAGAGGAATCACCCAGCTCGCGCCTGTAGCTCTGCTCTTCTTATGGCTTCTATGTATCTCAAGCCACCATCCTGCTCACACCAGGTCTAAAGCCTCCTCCACCCTTCCCTTCTTGCTGCCTCCCTGTGCATAAGAGGGATTCTCTTTTTTTACTACTTAATGAATTTTATTACATTTATAGGTGTACAACAACCATCACAACCAAATTTTATGGCGTTTCCATCCCAAACCCTCACTGTATCCCCCCTACCCCCCAGGTTAATTCTCAATTCTAGGGATTCTTCCCTTCACGATCCTCACCGATCCTGGGATTCATCCCACCACGTCCTTTCTACTCCTTTCTCTAGGTCTTCTCTCTTCCCTTGCCCTGGTTCCAGCTCAAGATTGCAGGGCAGAAATGAACAAGGGTAGAGCCAGAGCCGCAGAGGAGGACGGAAACACCAAAGGGATCCAGTAGGACTCACATGGGCCACGCGGATGCCAGTGCAGAATGTGATCTTGCCCTTGGGTTGGACAGTATGGAGCTTAGACAGGATGCGGCCGGTGTCAGGGGTGAGTGTGGTCAGCACTTCACAGTCACTGGGATGTGGTGAAAGCAATTCTGTGACTTCAGGTCAGGACAAGTCCTCCAAACTGACTCATCTTTTCTTTAGACACTTTGATAATAGCTGTAATCTCTATTTTTCTTAATTAAGCATCTAGCGTTTACAAGTAGACCTTACACAAGTTCTAATCACAAAGAAAAAAAATCTGTTAACTATGTGAGACATGGATATTAATTAAACTTACTGTAGTGATCATTTTGCAACACACACATTTATCAAATCATTATGTTTTACACCTTAAACTTATATAACATTGCACATCAATTATATTTCAATAAAACTGGAGAAAGGTTAGGAGTTCCTGCTGTAGTGCAATGGGTTAAGAATCCAGTGTTGTCACAGCTGCAGTGCAGGTTGTAGCTGTGGCTTAGATTCAGTCCCTGGCCTGGGACCTTCCATGTACCCTGAGTGTGGGGGAAAAAACAAACAAACAAACAAAAAAACTGGAGAAAGTTTAGACATGAAATGCAGAAAATACTAAGGGGTTGATTTCGTGAGAAATTTGCCAAATTCCTCACAGTAATTTCCGTAATTCCTCTCAAGTTATTTTTTTTTTTACTTTTTTTGGCTACACCCATGGTATGTGGAATTTCTCAGGCCAGGGATCAAATCCAAGCCACAGTGGCAACCTCGACCACGGCTGTAACACCAGATCCTTCACCTACTGGGCCACAGCAGGAATTCCCCCTCCCACGCTCTCTCAGTCTCAGGGCCATGGGAATCCTTCCCAATAGCTGGCTGCTACTTCTTCTCTCCCCCACCCTCTCCATTTCTAGCTAATAATATGTATACTGGGATGGGTGGTCACTCATTTAAGGACTGCCAGTTCCTAAGACAAATCACTTTTGCGGTAATAGGATGTATGATACTGTGTCTTAGCGCACTGACCCCAAAATTACTTTTTACTGCCTTTAAAATAAACTGAAATTTCACCCCAGGAGATTTAGCTTCATAACCGTATTGAATTCAGGTCAATATTAAAACCAAGATGCTATTTACATTGAATAGTGCAGAAGGCAGTCTAGGAAAGTGATGGGCAAGAGCAGCCTCATAGCATCTACAACAGGGTAGCCCCCTGGATACCATAACAGGTCACATACAGGAAACACCCCCGCCTGCTCCACCCCACCTACTTGGCCAACGTAATGAGGCCCACGTTGTTCTCGGGGTTGCTGCGGGTCTTAGAGTGACAGACTATGTTGACGGCATCCTGCTGAGCCTGCAGCCGGGTGGGTAAGAAGTCCCCATTCCGCATATACTCACTGTTGTCCACGCTGCCAGGTCAGGAGTGAAAGAGAGAGAAGACACAATGTAGGAGCTATCTGAGACACTCCCTCCAGTTCCAGGGCCCCCCACCTCCTCTAACACCTCTCCCATAAAAGGCACTGTGGCTTCAGCCTTTGTGGAATGGAGAATCACCTACCACCTTATTTTGGGGAGGGGCATGCCTACAGCATGAAGAAGTTCCCCGACCAGGGATCAAACCCGAGCCACAGCAGTGACAATGCCGAATCCTTACCTGCCAGGTCACGAGGGAAATTTTTTTTTTTTTTAAATACATAGACAACCAAGGCTTACTCTATACTTACTGACTCAAAATAACCAACGGAGGAAAGACATCTGAAATCTCGCGAGGGATTCTATAAGCACCAAGGCTTGAGATCTATTGATGTACCTACCCCAACCATCCTTTTCTTTCTTTCTTTCTTTTTTTTTTTGCTTTTTAGGGCTGCACTCACAGCATTGGAGGTTCCCAGGCTAGGGGTCCAATCGGAGCTGTAGCTGCCAGCCTACACCATAGCCACAGCAATGCAGGATCCAAGCCGTGTCTACAACCTACAACGCCGGATCCTTAACCCACTGAGTAAGGCCACAGATCGAACCCGCAACCTCATGGTTCCTAGTCGGATTCGTTTCCACTATACCACGACGGGAACTCCCAACCACCTTTTTATAAAGTGCTTTTTACATGTTACTAAGCATGGTCATGGAGGAACATGCTCTCTGCCATTAAAACAGGAGTATTCCAGAATTCCTGCTGTGGCTCAGCAGATTAAGAACCCAGCTAGTATCCATGAGGGTGCAGGTTCAATCCCACGCCTCCCTCACTGGGTTAAGGATCCGGCATTGCTGTGAGCTGTGGTGCAGATTACTGACGCACCTTGGATCCCAAGTTGCTGTGGCTGTGGTGCAGGCCAGCAGCTGCAGCTCCAACTGGACCCGTAGCCTGGGAACCTCCATATGCTGCAAGTGTGGTCCTAAAAAAACACAAAAAAAAATTTATAAAATAACACACACTTGGCAGAAATGAGTACAGGAAAGCCCCATGTAATTTCCTAGTTAAATGTTTAACAGCTTTGGCAGCTGAAATGAAATACAAAAATGAGGTTTCATAGTTTTGGGGGTCTCACCCATTCTACCCCTGCAAATTTTCACAATCTATAAAAATCTAAATACATGAAATGCAAGTACAGCTTCCTGGAGCCCAGAAGGCAAGTAAGTGAGGCAGTGACATATGCTCCTGAACAGAATCAATTCTTGATGAACTGAGGTCCCTTAGAACTCTAAAAGGAGGCAGTGTCCCCATTTCTACTTGCAAGCAAAATATGGGCTTGGGGACAATATTTTTTAGTAACCTTTGCCTGGCAGTAAATAGAACAAAAAATGATGACGAGAGGTAATTAAGAAGCCACTGAAAGACAAGTAGAACAGGGAAGAAAGAGCAGTGTTCAGGCACAGGTTCAAATCCCTACTCTACTACTTTGCAGATCTATGATTCTGAGGAAGCTATTTAATTTCTCTAAGGTCCAGTTACCTCATTGGTAAAACGGGTTTTATTACACGTACCCTCATTGGGTTGCTATGAGGAGTAAATGCATGGCAAATACTGCGCACAGTGCCTAACCGTAATCATGGAACAGAGTAGTTCTCACAGGGAAAGCAATCTACGTAAGGAGGTCAAAAGCAGACCCTACTGATCATGCATTATATTTTTTCCCTTATACACTGTTTCCAGTTTTTCTCCCAGCAGGGAAGAAACTGCCTCTCTAGCTTCAAATACAGCGGTGAGTGTGAATACAAAAACAATGGAAGCTTTGAGGAGCACCTAGATGGAACAGCTACTAAGTACAAAGACTGTGGGCAGGCCCAGCAGAAAGATGAGGGTTGCAAGAAAGGTGCTGAGGAAGAGGAAGGGTTTGAGAAGGACAGAGAGGTGATAGTGCAAAACATGGCAGCAACTCTCACAACGTGTCCTGTGTGCATCAGAACCACTGCCAGGGTGGTCATGCTGGCATTTACATTCAACACAGTTGCCCTTGTACCAGCGTAGCCATCCCTAAGAAACGCAATGTTTAGTTTTTCCAATGTTGAACTTTATATGAATGGGATAATATATATAATTCTTCTGACTACTTTTGCTTAATTGTATGTAATTTTTCCCAACAAAAATTCATATCAAAATAAGGAAATAAAAAAAAAAGGAGTTCCTGTCGTGGCACAGTGGAACCGAATCCAACTAGGAACCATGAGGTTGCGGGTTTGATCCCTGGCATTGTTCAGTGGATTAATGATCTGGTGTTGCCGTGAGTTGTGGTGTAGTCTGCAGGCGTGGCTCAGATGTGGTGTGCTGTAGCTGTGGCATAGGCCGGCAGCTGTAGCTCCAATTAGACCCCTAGCCTGGGAACCTCCATATGCCACAGGTGCAGCCCTAAAAAGACAAAAAAAAGGGGGGGGCAGGGCTTACAATATTATCCAGCTTGGAGTTCCCATGGTGGCACAGCAGCAATGAACCTGACTAGTATCCATAAGGACACACATTCAATCTCTGGCCTTGCTCAGTGGGTTAAGGATCCGGCGTTGCCATGAGCTACGGTGTAGGCCAGCGGTTACAGCTCTGATTTGACCCCTAGACTGGGAACGTCCATATGCCACGGGTGTGGCCCTAAAAAGACAATAATAATAATAATATTAATAATAAATAAGAAGGAATACACTAGAGTTCCTGTCATGGCTAAGCAGAAATGAATCTGACCAGGATCCATGAGGATGCTGGTTCGATCCCTGGCCTTGCTCAGTGGGTTAAGGATCCAGCATTGCTGTGAGCTGTGGTGCAGATCGCAGATGAGGCTCAGAACCCACGTTGCTGTGGCTGTGGCGTAGGGTGGCAGTTGCAGCTTCAATTTGACCCCTAGCCTGGGAACTTCCATATGCCACAAGTGTAGCCCTAAAAGACAAAAAAAAAAAAAGAATATAGATGCCTAGACTTCCCTGAGTGTAAGTCTGACTCTCAGATCGACAGCAGAGTCAAGTATACACAATTTTTTATTTTATTTTATTTTGCTTTTTAGGGCTGAATTTGCAGCAAATGGAAGTTCCCAGCCTACAGGTCGAATCAGAACTGCAGCTGCTGCCCTATGCCACAGCCATAGCAACACTGGATCCAAGCCACATCTGCAACCTATACTGCAACACCGGATCCTTTAACACACTGAGCGAGGCCAAGGATTGAACCTGCATCCTTATGGATACTAGTTGCATTCTAACTGCTGAGCCACAATGGGAACTCCAAATATATACAATTTTTAAAAAGTTCTTTCAGAGAATTCTGATACAGAGGAAGGCATGAGGCCCTACAGAAAAAAAGGAGTGGTTCTCATCGTATTCTATCCAAGGCTGTGCTATTACAATAAGCCACCAATGTGTCTCTTTAGGCCTAATTTTTCCTCCTTTACACCAAACCAGATTAATATCCCCCCTTTTTTTAAGGGCTGCACCTGCAGCATTTGAAAGTTCCCAGGACAAAGGGCTGAATTGGAGCTGCAGCTACCAACCTATGCCATAGCCACAGAACATCAGATCCAAGCTGCATCAGTGATCTACACTACAGCTCTCGGCAACACAAGATCCTTAACTCACTGAGCAAGGCCAGGGATCAAACTCGCAATTCGTAATCCGCTGAGCCACAACTCGAACTCCTAGATCAATATTCCTTTTTTTTTTTTTGCTTTTTAGGGCCGCACCCAGGCTAGGGGTCGAGTCAGAGCTACAGCTGCCGGCCTATGCCAGAGCCACAGCAACACCAGATCCAAGCCGCGTTTGTGACCCACACCACAGCTCACAGCAACGCAGGATCGTTAACCCACTGAGCAAGGCCAGGAATCGAACCCACAACCTCATGGTTCCTAGTCAGATTCATTAACCGCTGCGCCATGAAGGGAACTCCTCTAGATCAATATTCTTTTTTTTTTTTCTGCTTCTCTTTTTTTTTTCTCTTAATGGATTTTATTTCAATTATAGGTGTGCATAAATCATCACAAGTCAATTTTACAGATTTTGTATCCCAAACCCCCAGTGCATCCCCCCACCCCCCCAGATTGTCTCATCTGAAAAGCCAAGGTTTTCCAAAGTCTATGAGTCATTGTCTGTTCCGCAAGAAGGTTCACTGTGTCTTTTTAGTTTCCACATGTAAGCGGTATCATTGGGTGTTGCTGTCTAATTGTCTGACTGGTTTCACTTTGCTGTGGTGTAGGTTGCAGACGCGGCTCAGATCTGGCGTTGCTGTGGCTCTGGCGTAGGTCGGCAGCAACTGCTCCTATTAGACCCCTAGCCTGGGAACCTCCATATGCTGCAGGTGCAGCCCTAAAAAGACAAAAAAAAAAGAGAAGAACTACCTTAAACCAACAACCTTATAACAAAGTCACACCAATCTATTTCCCACTCCCTAAACATGCCTTGAGAATTTACACTTCAACAGTTTTATGCCCTTCTCTCTACGTGTAATAGCTTCTCTTCCTCAATATCTAAGACAGCTCTTAAATTCTTTCTCAAGGATTCCTCAAGTACAATGGCAATCAATATACGTACAGTACTGTACAGTTTACAGAGCACCATATCATACATTTTACCTATCTAAGCCATAAGAAAATAGATGTTACTATTCTCATTTTTTAAAGGTGAGATTTAATACATTCTCAAGAACATGTAGCTAGTTACTACCTAAAATAGAGGTTTTTTTTTTTTTTTAATCTTTTTACTGCCACACCCTCGGCATATGGAGTTTCCCAGGCTAGGGGTCTAACAGGAGCTGTAGCTGCCGGCCTTCACCACAGTCACAGTAATGCGGGATCCGAGCCATGCTGCAACCTACACCACAGCTCACGGCAACGCCAGATCCTTAACCCACTGAGAAAGGCCAAGGATCGAACCCACAACCTCATGGTTCCTAGTTGGATTCGTTAACCACTGAGCCATGACGGAAACTCCTAAAACAGCGTTTTTTTTTATTTCAAATCCTGCCCTCTATTCCTTTTTTCTTTTTTTTAGGGCTGCCCTTGTGGCATGTGGAGGTTCCCAGACTAGGGGTTGAACTGGAGCTGTAGCTGCCGGCCACAGCCACAGCCACGTCAGAACCAAGCCGCCTCTGCACCTTACACCACAGTTCACGGCAATGCCGGATCCTTAACCGACTGAGCGAGGCCAGGGATCTAACCTGTGTCCTCATGGATGCTAGTCAGATTTGTTTCCTCTGAGCCATGACAGGAACGCCTTCTTTCTACTCTTAACATGCTCTCTCCAGAAGTTGCCATACTTAGCAAACGAAAATACAGACGTCCCAGTTAAATTTGAATTTCAGGAGTTCTCTTCGTGGCACAGCAGTTAACAAACCCCACTAGCATCCGTGAGGACGCGGGTTCGATCCCTGGTCTCAGTGGGTTAAGATCCGGCGTTGCCGCTAGCTGTGGTGTAGGTTGCAGATGCGGCTGAGATCCCGCGTTGTTGTGGCTGTGGCGAAGGCCGGCAGCTACAGCTCCTGTTAGACCCCTAGCCTGGGAACCACCATATGCCCGCGGGCGCGGCCCAAATAAGGCAAAAAAAAAAAAAAAAAAAAAAAAAAATTGACGAGACTCGGTATCCTCATCTGTAAAAGGGAGGGACTTTCACCTTTAAGTATCATGAGGTTTAAGTGAGATAAAGTGAATTAAACGCCTGACATGTAGAAAGCAACCTGTAAGTAATAACTTTGAAAATGATAAGGAGAAAACCAATAGAGTTAGAGACGAGTGAATGCGGGCAGGGAAGGGATTTATCATCGCTCTTCCTAACAGTCATTTAGAAGAGGAGAGGAGGGCAGAAAACCATCAGGATGAGTCTGAGAGTCGGACTCTAGCTAAAGACCGACCTGGGAGGACGCTGGAATAAAGAAAGGCAGCAGAAGTCGGTCGGTGAATGGCTTTACGCGGGCTGAGGATTAAAGGGGGACATCCAGGGCCTGCCCTCCGGGAACTAACTCCGGGGCCCGGGGATGACTCAGGAAGTCGATGCACCGCCTTCCTTCCCGGCCCGAGGCCTCATCTCGCCCATAAGGCCCCCTTCCCATCCCAAGACTGCCCAGCCTCCGAGCTACACACGCCCCCGACCCAGTCCCGCTCCCCCATGGGGCCCCGAGGTAGGTCCTCACCAAACCATAGTGCTTTCCAACACCATCTTGCCACCTTCCTCCCTCCCCGACCGGTTCTCCTGGACCACCTAATAACAACTCCTCCAATTGGCCCAGAGATCATCACCAATCACAGATCTCCGATCGACCAGTTGGTTCCGCCTCCATCCTCCGCGATGCATTCTGGGAATTGTAGGCGCTGCCAAAATAAAAGGGATAGCAGTTTGTTTGTGGCGCCAGGGGTTAAGGAGTCTCCGTTGTCACTGCAGCGGCTTGGGTGGCTGCTGTGGCGCTGGTTGCATTCCTGGCCCTGGAAATTCCACATGCAGCTGGCGTGGCAAGACAGAAAAGTGCTACGGATATGTCTGTTTCAGAATCATCTTTTAAAAATAGTGGTCGGATGACTAGTGACTTTTCAACTCCCCCATTCCCCATGGCACTTTGTTCATCTAACTGCTAAACCCTTTTACTCCTGAATTGCATTTGTTTGTGTATCTATATCTTTCCCTTTTCTTTAAGGGCAGGAAAGTTGCCTTAATTGCTTCTATCCATGAGCCCACTACATAGCCTGACACATGGTAGGAATGCAGAAAAGTTTTGACAAGTCAATAATTTTAACTAATCTCCCAAGGAATGGGAGAAAATTTAGTCAGCCATATTGGATTTTAATCAAAAACTACCTTTAAGGAGTTCCCGCTCTGGCGAAATGGGTTAAGAATGCCACGCAGAGGTGCAGGTTGCTATGGTGGGTCGATCCCCACCGCTGGCTTCAGTGGGTTAAAGGATACTGCGTTGCCCCCTGTGGCTTAGGCTGCAGCTGCAGTGCAATTCAATCCCTGGCGCAGGAAGTTCAGTATGCCTTGAGTGGCGCCATTTTATTTTTTTATTATTACTTTTTCCTTTTTTGTCTTTTCAGGGCCGCACCCGCGGTATATGGAGGTTCCCAGGCTAGGGGTCCAATCGGAGCTGTAAGCCACGGGCCTATGCCGGAGCCACAGCAACACCAGATCCGAGCCGCATCTGTGACCTACACCACAGCTCACAGCAACGCCAGATCCTTAACCCACTGAGCAAGGCCAGGGATCGAACCCACAACCTCATGGTTCCTAGTCGGATTCGTCAACCGCTGTGCCACGACAGGAACTCCTTATTTTATTTTTTATATTTTATTATTATTACTTTTTTTTGTCTTTTGTCTTTTTAGGGCCACACCTGCGGCATATGGAGGTTCCCAGGCTAGGGGTCTAATTGGATCTACAGCTGCCGGCCTACACCAGAGCCACAGCAACGCCAGATCCTTAACCCACTGGGCGAGGCCAGGGATCTAACCCCCCAACCTCATGGTTCCTAGTCGGGTTTGTTCCTACTGCACCATGACGGGAACTCTGGCACCTTTAAAAAAAAATAAATACATTTAAAAATGCTAGGAGTTCTTTCATGGCCCAGGGGGTTAAGGATGCAGCCGTTATTGGAGTTCCCCTCGTCGCACAGCTGAAACAAATCTGACTAGGAACCATGAAGTTGTCGGTTCGATTCCTGGCCTCCCTCAGTGGGTTAAGGATCCACGTTGCCATGAGTTGTGGTGTAGGTTCTGATGTTGCTATGTATAGGCTGTAGCTGATTCGACCCTAGGCCTGGGAACCTCTATATGCTGGGGTGTGGCCCTAAAAAGCCAAAAAAAAAAAAAAAGAAAGAGGATGCAGCGTTATCACTGCAGTGGTTTGAGTAGCTGCTTGGGTCACTGCTGTGGTGAGGGTTAGATCCCTGGCCCAGGAACTTCCACATGCCTCCAATAGGGCAAAAGATAATAACTATAATAGTAATACATAAAAATAAAAATGCTTTGCCTTACATTCCTACACACACACACACACCCCCAATGTAAAGAAATTTCAGGTCTCTTTCTTGGAGGGAGGGTGGAAAGGATGGGGGCGGGGAATAGCTACAGAGCTGGTAGATGGAAATGGTAAATGTGTCAGTATTACCTAGATGTTTTGTTTGCTTTTGTTTTTGTTTGTTTTGTTCTTAGGGCAGAACCTATGGCATATGGAACTGAAGCCAGCAGCTGCTGGGCCTACACCACAGCTACGCAAGGAGGGATCCAAGCCATATCTCTGACCTACATCTCAGCTTGTGGCAATGCTGTATCTTTAACCCACTGAGGGAGGCCAGGGATCGAACCCAAGTCCTCATGGATACGAGCTGGCTTTGTAACCTGCTGAGCTACAGTGGGGATTCTCAGATGTTGGTGAAGTTTTTTTTGAGGGGAGGTTTGTTCTTTGCTTTTTTTTTTTTTTTAGGGCTACATCTTCAGCGTATGGAAGTTCCCAGGCTAGGGGTCGAATCCAGAGCTACAGCTGCCGGCCTACATCACAGCCACAGAATTGCAGGATCCGAGCCATGTCTTTGACCTACACCACAGCTCATGGCCACACCGGATCCTTAACCCACTGAGCATGGCCAGGGATCAAACCTGCATCCTCGTGGATACTAGTCAGATTCCTTACAGCTGAGCCACAACAGGAACTCCCAAAGTATTTTTAAAACACACAAGAATTACCTTTTTTTTTAGCCATCCCCACAACATGTGGAAGTTCCCAGGCCAGGGATCTAACCCTCACTGCAGCAGCTCAGGTCGCCACAGCAGCTGAGTGCTGCAGGGACAATGCCGGATCCTTAACCCACTGTACCACATGAGAACTCCAAGAAATACATTATTTAAAAAAAAAAAAAAAAAAAACACCTGGAGTTCCCGTCGTGGCTCAGTGGTTAACAAATCCGACTAGGAACCGTGAGGTTGCGGGTTTGACCCCTGGCCTTACTCAGTGGGTTAAGGATCCGGCGTTGCCGTGAGCTATGGTGTAGGTTGCAGACGCGACTCGGATCCCGCGTTGCTGTGGCTGTGGCGGAGGCTGGCAGCTATAGCTCCTGTTGGACCCCTAGCCTGGGAACCTAGATAAGGCAAAAAGACAAAAACAAAAAAACACCTATGCAATGTAAATAGACACCAAACTAAGTGACAAAAGGCAAAAAGTAGAGAGGAAAAACAATATATCAGGCAATGGTAAAGAAAGCATTATATATAGCTACATTGTACAGTATAGCTATAGTAATATTGTGCAAATAGAAATCGACATAAATAGGAGTTCCCATTGTGGCTCAACAGGTTACAAACCAGACTAGTATCCATGAGGATTCAGATTCAATCCCTGGCCTCACTTAGTGGGTTAAGGATCCCGTGTTGCCATGAACTGTGGTGTAGTTTGCAGAGTAGGCTCAGATCTTTCCTTGCTGTGGCTGTGATGTAGGCTGGCAGCTGTAGCTCTAATTCATCCCTTAGCCTGGGAACTTCCAAATGCCGCAGGTGCGGCCCTAAAAGGAAGGAAGGGAGGGAGAAAGAAAGGGAGGGAGGGAGAAAGAAAAGAAGGAAGGGAGGATGGGTGGAAGAAAGGAGGGAGGAATCAACAAAAATAGCTAAAGTCAGAGCTAAAGAATAATATTTCATAAAATATAATATTCATCAACAGAAAATGTTCCAAGTTAATCAGTAAAATGTAATTCCAAAGACAATTTGAACATTAACAATAACTATAAATTAGTATTCTTCTAAATGTAGGAGTTCCCAATTTGGCAAAGGGTTGGCAGCGTTTCCGTGGCACTGGGAAGCAGGTTCAGTGCCTGGCCCAGAACAGTATGTTAAGGATCCAGCGTAGTCACTGATGTAGTGTGGGTTTGATTCCTGACCTGGGAACTTCCACATATGGCGGGTGTGACCAAAAAAGACGGTCAGTAGAGGTTAGAGTATATATATAGAGAGAAAATAAGGCCAGAGAGGGAAAGGGAGTAAAAACATTGGTTCATGTACAGCTGCAAAGATTATCTTAAGGACTATTAAGATAGGAGGGGTTTTTTTAAATGTTTTTATTAATGATTTTTATTTTTTTCCATTATAGCTGGTTTACAGTACTCTGTCAATTTTCTGCTGTACAGCAAGGTGACCCAGTCACACATACATTCTTTTTTCTCACATTGTCATGTTCCATCGTAAGTGACTCGATATAGTTCCCAGTGGAGACAGGAGGTGTTTTAACAGGATCACTCTGACTACTGCATTGAGAAAAGACTGTGGGGGAGAAGAGCAGGCAATAGACCAGTTAGGAGACTACTTCAATAATCAGATACGATGGGGCTTATTGTAGGGTGGTAACAGGACCTGAAATGGTGACATATGGTTGAATTTTGAGTATGTCATAAGATACAAACTTACAAAACTTACAAAATTTGCCAATGGATTTGATGGAGGACATAAGGAAAGGGAGTAGTAGACACTAGAACTGGTTCTAAGCAACTAGAAGAATGGAGTCACTATTTCCAAAATTGGACTAGGAGGGACAGGAACCAGAAATGCAGCATTGGACATATTAGGTTTAAGATACCTATTAGACAGAGTTCCTGTTGTGGTGCAGCTAAAACAAATCCGACTAGGAACCATGAGGTTGTGGGTTCTAGCCCTGGCCTCACTCAGTGGGTTAAGGATCCGGCATTGCCGTGAGCTGTGGTCTAGGTTGCAGACGTGACTTGGATCTGCCATTGCTGTCTGGCAGCTACAGCTCCAATTCAACCCCTCTCCTGGGAAACTTCCATAAGCTGCGGGTGTAGCTCTAAAAAAACAAAACAAAAAAAGATACCTATTAGACACTTAAATGAAGATGTCAAGTTCAGGAAAAAGACCTGGGCTGCAGAGAGAAATCTGGGAGTTTTTAGCTGACCATGAAGTTAACAGGGGAGTTGGACAAATTATACAAGGTCTCAAGCAAGGACTTTTAAAAATTACCTAGGGAGTGAATGTGGACTCAAAGAGGGGGCACTATGATTAAACCCTGGACACTTCAATATTTAGAGGTTAGAAAGAAAAGGAGGAACCAGAGAGGATGGAGATAGAGCAATGTAGCACCTTCATGAGGACAACTAGGAAAAAGTACATAGCATCCAGAGGTTAAGTGAAGAAAATATTTCAAAGAGTGAGTAATAAAACTGTCAGATGCTGCTGACATGTCAAGTAAGATGAGTACTGATATATTTAGCAACATGGAGGTCATCAGTGACCTTAATAAAAGTGTTTTGGTTGGTTGGTGGGGGTAAAAACTTGGAGTCAGTTTGAGACTGGGGTAAAGCTATTTGTAAAACTTGATCTGTAAGACAAATGGCTAGCTTTAACCACTGAATGGGTATTTATTACTAAGGAATTACTAACTTTTCAAGAAAGACACGATAATGTTGTTACAGTTAGGTTTAAAAGAGCCCTTATGGGGCTCTGCTGTGGTCCAGTTGTTTAATGATCTGGGGCAGCCGGTTCTAAAACTGGCCCAGCCCAGTGGATTAAGGATCCGGCATTGCTGCAGCTACGGAGTAGGTTGCAGCTACAGCTGGGATTTGATCCCTGGCCCAAGAACTTTCTTATGCTGTGGGTGTGGCTTAAAAAATAAAAACAAACCAAAACAAACCAAAACCAAAACCCAAAAACCAAACAAGAAAAAAAAAAAAACCAGGAAAACAACCTAAAACAAAACAAAAAAAAACTGGAGCCAGGAATTGAACTTAAGCTGCAGTAGTGACAAAACTGATCCTTAACACTCTGCACCACAGAAGAACCCCTCTGGGATTTATTTTAACTTAATGCTTTGGAGATGCAAAGAAAATGCAGGGTTAGGGTAGAAAATAAGATGAAACAGATTGGCCTTATTTACAACAAAAAAAATTTGTTTTTTCTTTTTAGGGCCTCTGGCGTGTTGTATGGAAGTTCCTGGGCTAGGGTCGAATCAGAGCTACAGCTGCCAGCCTATACCATAGCCACAGCAATACTGGATCCGAGCCATGTCTGTGACCTACACCACAGCTCATGGCAACGTTGGATCCATAACACACTGAGCAAGGCCAGGGATCGAACCCGCATTCTCATGGATACTAGTGGGATTCATTTCCACTGTGCACCACGGGAACTCCCTATATCAATTGTTGAAGATGGGTGATGCATACATGTCAGTTTGCTATACTACCTTTTTTTTTTTTTTTGCTATGCCCAAGGCACGCAGAAGGTCCCAGGCCAGAGACTGAACCAGCACCACAACCTGACTCCAGTCCTACAAGTGACACCAGATCCTTAACCCACTGAGCCACCTGGGAACTCCTACACTACTCTATTTTTGGTTTGGAAATTTCCGTAATAAAAAGTTTAGAAAGGAGTTCCCGTCGTGGCTCAGTGGTTAACGAATCCGACTAGGAACCATGAGGTTGCGGGTTCGATCCCTGGCCTTGCTCAGTGGGTTAAGGATCCGGTGTTGCCGTGAGCTGTGGCGTAGGTTGCAGACGCGGCTCAGATCCCACGTTGCTATGACTGTGGTGAAGGCTGACAGCTACAGCTCCTGTTAGACCCCTAGCCTGGGAACCTCCACATGCTGCTGGTGCGGCCCTAGATAAGGCAAAAAGACGAAAAAAGAAAAAGTTTAGAGAGTTCCTAGGGCAGGGATCCCATCCCAGCTGCAACTGTGACTAAGCTGCAGTTAAGCAATGTGCGGATCCTTTAACCCTCTGTGCCAGGCTGGGGATCAAACCTGCATCCCATCATTGCAGAGATAACCACTCCCACCGCACTATAGCGGCAACTCCGAGATGTGGCTTTCTAAAGAACTTTTAAGAATTTTACACGAGATTACTTCACCCATTTCTGTGTCTTCAAAAAACTATAATCTGAAATCTATTTTAACTGGCAAATCTTTGTTTAAAGAATGAATGAGGGAGTTCTCCTCGAGGCTCAGCGGAAAAGAATGTGACTAGAATCCATGAGGACTCGGGTTAGATTTCTGGCCTTGCTCGGTGGGTTAAGGATCTGGCGTTGTTATGAGCTGTGGTGTAGGTCGCAGACTGGCTTGGATCCTGCTTGCTGTGGCTGTGGTGTAGGCCAGCGGCTACAGCTCTGATTAGACCCCTAGTCTAGGAACCTCCATATACCATGGGTGCGGCCCTAAAAAAAAAAAAAGACAAAAAGAAAAGAATGAGACTCCAATGGTGGCGAGTAACTTTCAGACTAGCTGAGACTGACATGCTTAAGAGTAAAACACTAGACCAGGATTTCCTGCTTTATTATCCTATGATTTTGATTTACACATCGTTGGAACAGGCTCTACTTGTATCTGGATATAGATGGTGGAGTACACCTGTGAAGTAGTTCCTCTGCTCACCGCTAGAGGGACCCTCGGAACAACCACTCAGCAGTTGCCTGAGCATGTTTAGGAGTGACAAGGTAAGGGGTGCAGAAGATCATATTTCCCTTAAAATATATTCAGATTCAATTCCATTTGGGAAAAACATCTTCTCCTATGCAGCCTAAAAGAGAGCAGAGCCTGTGACTTGAACACAAATTCAAAACTTGCTTTTTCTATCCACTTTGATAAACTTTGTCAACAGATTAGTTTCAGCATTTTGATCATGTCCTACTTAGTGACAAAAACATTCTACACTTCCCCATTGCCTACAGTTTAAAAGAAAATTTCCTCAGCCCAGCAGTCAGGGTTTCCAGCGTTGCCCCCACCTGTACTTATTCCACTGTTCTCACTCGGATCTCCCTCCACCACTGCTTTCAGCATGGTCATGTCCTTGTTCTCCACAAGAGACCATTCTCATACCTCTAGGCCCTCGTGCTCAAATGAAACTTTCCCCAGCACTTGCTACCCACAGTAACCTCTAATTTTCTTCCACCTTTATGTTCTCTACCACTTTTTCTGAGAACTGGAATTCTTCTAATAACAGTGATTCTTCTGTATCACCGTTAACTCTTGAAGGGTGATTACTTCTTTAGACCTTCAACTGCACAGTGGAGTCATCGCTCATCAGCTGCTACATAAATATTTGTAGAATGACCTTAAAAAGATTCGTAAGGAGTTCCCTTCGTGGCTCAGCAGTTAATGAACTCGACTAGGATGAGGATACAGGTTCAATCCCTGGCCTCGCTCAGTGGGTTAATGGTCCAGTGTTGCAGGTCGCAGATGCAGCTGGGATCCTGCATTGCTGTGGCTGTGGCTTAGGACAGCAACTGTAGCTCTGATTTGACCCCTAGCCTGGGAACTTCCATATGCCACAAGTGCAGCCCTAAAAAGAAAAAAAAAGATACATAATAGAGGTGTGGGAAGAAACAATATTTGTAACATTGCTTACTAACTATTTGCTTTGCTCAAAAGCTCCCCCATCCACATGCCTTAGAATAATCCCTTTTTGTCTAGTTTCCCATTCCAGTAAAATAAATAGCCTAAGCTCGGTCTCATAGAAGAGAAAACACAAGAGATGAGGAAAGCAGTCTCTATGCTTTTCTATGATGACATCTGGGGCCAGGTTGAGGGAAGGAAAGGGAGAGAATCCTAGGGCCAATCTGAAGCTTGCTTTTCCCACTGTCCTTTTCCTTTCCTCCTAAACCTGAGTACAATTTTGAGCTCTGGATCCCCAAATCCCTAGGCAACAGACCTACATTAATTCCTTTCCTATTCATTCAGTTTTTCCTTCTCAAGTTTAAGATGGAGGAGGAGTCTAGAAGGTAGTGAATGATGCCATTTCTCTCAGCCCGAGTCAGACTGAAGCTGGAGGGAAACTGGAAAAGGATGCATTTGTTCAGGGCAACATGAACAAAACTGAGTCAAGGTGATGCTGGAGGGTAGAGCAGACCCTACTCTAACAAAGAACCAGAAACAAGAAGTCTAAATAACCGATGAAAGTTTAATACATTAAAACCAGATATTTATCACTTTTAAACTGTATTTGCCATTTCTGAACCATACAAAGTAGAGGCAAATTGTGACACTTCATAAAAATGTTGATTTCCCATTCCCGTCCCTAAGACCCAGCCTCCCTCAAATATTCCCTCCCACCCCCTACAGAACTCTGTCCTGGATAAAACACTTAAATACATCATAAATAGTAAATTATGAAAAAAAAATAGCAAGAATTGTTTCTTTCCTTCTTGTAAAAAAGAACATGGCAGCAAAGACAGGCAGCCAGAAACTGGCTGCGGGTGTCTAATATAGACAGTTACTTGGGGTACAGGCTAACCTACTATCAAGGTAGGGTGGGTGGAGAGGGGATAGTATAGGGATTCAACAATCTGCCTGAGATGCCAGGCCTGCTTCTTTCCCTGACAGGAGGAGGAGGATGGGATGGAGAACACGAGGAGGAGAGGGATTACACAGCCCCCATTTCCAAGTTCTCTGCATGAAGAGAGACAGAGAGGCATGTGGCACAGCAATGACCTCACTAAGGCAAGAATCTGCTGGCTTCCTATGAGTTTAAGAATATATTCTCTAGCCTCACAGTTATAGACTACCTGTTAACCAGGCACAGGTGTCCCCTTTACAGCTCAGCTCCATGAACAGCAGAACACTGTTGGAAAAGGTGGTAAAAGCAAGGAAGAGATCTCCTTTGGAGAAGAATCTAAAATTCATTTGATAAGTCTTCGTATTTAGAAAAACAAGCAGAATACATTTCAAATTGAAAAACAGTTAATAATCACTATGGCCTGGCAGTGAGTAGGTCCTGCCCAGGAAGGGTTCTGATCGTTTAGCCCCACTGTTTAACAAAGGGGTAAAGATTACCCCATGTCCCACTCTCTCCATTCCTTCAGCCTTAAGAAATTCATTAAGAGAGGAGGAGTTAAAGAGGAGCTGCTCCTGGCAGAGCAATCACCAGACTTTCGCTTCTCAAACACCAGGGCTCTTCTGCGGGAACTCTATGAATAGGCATCTCCCCAACACTTCTGGAGTTTTGCTCTGACACTGTCTGGATTGACACTGTGCTGTGTGCTATTTTTCTTTTCCTTTTTTAAGGAAATAAAGGAAGAAGGTTGGGAAGTGGTTAAACACCCTTACCCAGCAAAAAAAAAAAAAAAAAAACCTTTACAAAGATTACAGGGGTCTTCTTCCAGAGAGAAAGAGCCACGGTGGGAATGATGTACCAGCCAGTCTGTCCTGAGGAAATTAAGAGTCCAGCTCCTGGTGAAAGGTAAATGAGGCGGAAGAAACTACCAAGTCCAGCAACCCCATTCCCAACAGGAAAAATTGGGGTATGAACATAATTCAGTTGTGGAAGCCAAGGTTGGCCAGTTGAAAACCTGTGCCACCCTACTCAGGAGTGGAGAGGATGCTGCTGTCCTCAAGTGTCCAAGGCACTAATGCCCACTCATGAGGAAAGGGAAGTAGAAGAGGTTCTTCTTCAGGGAGGAGACGGAGAACTCCCCCAGCCTCCATTACACTCCTTTTTGGATGACGAAGAAAAAGAAAATTCAGCACTGCTGGGTCCAAGGGCTGACATCTTGTGATCACAGAGATGGTAGAATCTTATTCCAAGTCTTCTGAGGATTTCTGCTCACTGAAAATGGAAATGGTATAAAGTTAAGAATGTGGATTAAGAGATAAGGAGGTAGGAAAGGAATTTCACTTAATTTTAAACTAGATGGCAGAGTTAAGAAGTTTCCTTCTGGTTCAATCTCAGCTTCCAAGTACAAAGTACCAAAACCAAAAAATTTTTAAAGTAAGATTTAGGGGGGCACCCAGCTCTCCTAGCCCAACCAATTAATTACTTGCTCTACTCCATCAGTGATACTCTTTATACCTGGCAAAGCATCTACCGCCCCTGCATCCCAGACACGTACGTGGATAAACTCTGACTCTGTAACTTCAGGCTTTTCCAAGACGGTTGAGCTAAAAGGAGGGGGAAAAATAGTAAATAAGGAAAAGGACTTTTAAGTCAAATTTCATACTGCTTCTCCGTATTTCATTCAAAATCAATCTAGGATGCAAAAAGAACATGCTAAGGGAGTTCCTACCGTGGCTCAGCAATAACGAACCCAACTAGTATCCATAAGGACTCAGGTTCGATTCCTGGCCTTGATCAATGGACTAAGTATCTTGTGTTGCCATGAGCTGTGGTGTAGGTCACAGACGCGGCTCGGATCCTGTGTTGCTGTGGTGCAGGCCAGCAGCTGTAGCTCTAATTCCACTCCTAGCCTGGGAACTTCCATTTGCTGCAGGTGCAGCCCTAAAAAGAAAAAGAAAAAAAGAAGCTAAGAAGCTACTAGATTTGGAAGCACATTGTTTTAATTAACTACTTAATTTCTTGATTTATATTTCCTAACAATATATACAATATATTTCCTAACACCCTTCTTTTACTGTCTTCAATCCCCAGGTGTAGTAGGCACCTGATGATCACAGCCACCTGACAGTTACGTTATTTGTAATTTTCTCCTCTTGAGAGTGGGCTGAATTTAATGATTTTCTTCTAGTGAACAGAATGCACCACAGATGACAGAAAGTCAATTCTGAGGTTATGCTACAAAAAGACTGTATTGTCCTCTTGGGCACATGTTCTCTCACTGGTTTACTCTAAGAAAGCTAGCTGCCATGCTGTGAGCTGCCTTGAGGAGGACCATGTGACAAGGAACTGAGGGAGTTGCACTGACCAAGAGCCAATAAGGAACTGAGCCCTTAGCCCAATAGCCTGCAAGAAACTGAATCCTACCAGCAATCACATTAGTAAGCTTGGAAGCTGATCCCCCTTGGGTGAGCCTTCAGATGAGACCAGTGCTAGCTAATAGCTTGACTGTAACTTCCTGAGAGACTTTGACCAAAAGGAACCCAGCTAAGACAGACCCAGACTGTTTTTTTCTTTCTTTTTAGGCTACACCTGCAGCATACGGAGGTTCCCAGGCTAGGGTTCTGACTAATCGGAGCAGTAGCTGCCAGCCTACACCACACCCACAGCCACACCAGACCCGAGCTCTGTCTATGACCTATACCACGGCTCATGGCAACACCAGACTTAACCCACTGAGTGAGGGCAAGGATTGAACCTGCGTCCTCATTTATACTAGTCAGATTCATTTCCGCTGAGCCATGACAGGAACACCTTTTCTTTTAATTAATTAATTAATTTTTTTTCACACCTAGAATCTTAAGTCACATAAAATCTGAGGTAGGAGTTCCCTTGTGGTGCAGAAGGATCTGGCATTGTCACTGCAGTGGCTCTGGTCACTGCTGTGGCCCAGGTTTGATCCCTGGCCTGGGAACTTTCACGTGCCATGGGTATGGCCAAAAAAAAAAAAAAAAACCAAAAGATAAAAAAAACTGAGATAATGTTTGTTGTTTTTAGCTGTTAAATTTTGGGGTAATTTGTCACATAACAATAGATAATATAGATTTCTGTACCTGGAAATGAAGTTCTGCTGTTACATAAATCTAAAATGTGGAAGTGGGCTTTGAGGAGAGTTAAAATTAAGATTTTAAACTTTAGTGAAAGTTTAAAAGTGCCCTGACTATACTGTAGAATTCTGGACTTTAAGGGGGTTGCCAATGAAGGCTTCAAGAAAAGTGAGAAAAACTCTTAAAGGAAACTGAAGAAAGGATCTTTGTAATGTAATGGAACGAAGTTTGGCAACAACGTCCCCTACAGTTACGTGGAAAGTAGACTATGTGCCTAACGACTTGGGGGATCTAGCTAGGGAGACTTCTAAACCAAGTCCTGGAAATGCCATCTGGTAAAATATGAGAGAAAAATAAATTAAGGGAAGGACTTAACAACATTAAAAATCAATTATACTTCAGTAAAACTTCTAAAAATGGGAATAAAAAATTAAAGGGCCATTCCAAAAAAAAAAAAAGCAAGAGCCATTAAACAAAAAGAAACCAAGACTTGATGGTTTTGAAAATGCTGAGCCTGGAGTTCCCGTCGTGGTGCAGTGGTTAACGAATCCGACTAGGAACCACGAGGTTGCGGGTTCGATCCCTGCCCTTGCTCAGTGGGTTAACGATCCGGCGTTGCCGTGAGCTGTGGTGTAGGTTGCAGACGCGGCTCGGATCCTGCGTTGCTGTGGCTGCGGCGCAGGCCAGTGGCTACAGCTCCGATTAGACCCCTAGC